>VZTT01002598.1:1653-17555 GCA_013400855.1 Buphagus erythrorhynchus
AATCAGAACGCTAGAGCTGGGCCACACTGACTAAACTTCTGACTGCATAAAAAGACTAACCTTGTCCACACCAATTTTGTGCAGTTCTACTCCAGCCTTCCCACTAATTTACCCAATTCTGTACCATGCCCCCCGCCACAACTTCAAGGGTCAGTGACTTCACTGCATGAAACTAAATATTCATTAGACTGCCACACTATGAACAAAATACTTTGATATGTACAGAGGTGTAAAAAGCTGATAATGCTTCATGCTTCATTCAATTTGTAAAAGATGGGGTTACTCTGATAGGATTAGAAAACACATCCAAGGCTTGCACATTTAAGCTTCCAGAAACTTCCTAGTGTTGATTTAATTTTCTAGATCACTGCCAGTACCCAGCTGTGGCAGAAATTATAAGTTGAGAGCTCTAATTTCTTTCAAGTCTGGAATGCAATGCTGGGTTTTGAGGAGTCTGAGTGACATAAATATTTCAAAGGTAAGAAATTACTTGAAGTTATAAAAGAACAAAGGGCAACTTCAAATTCCCTTTTGTGTGCCAAAATCATAAAGGCTTTCTTTAAAGTACATACCTTCAGTTTTGTCACACACATGACAATTTAATCAACTCAAGGGGCCACAGGCAGTATTTTCACAGATAAATTGAAGGAGAATCCAAAAGTCATCATATAAATAGAACACTCAAGATTTGAAAAAATATTATCTAGCCATACTAAATCAACTTTCTGATAAGGCTGTTACTCTGAACCATGACACATACCACTGTCATGTCCAAAATATACAGCACAGTTCAGGCTCTCAATTTCAATCTCATGTGCTCTGAGGTTAACAGCATCTTTAGGTAAAGCACTGCTACCACATCTTTCTTCCTCTCATAAAAATAAGCAGCATTGTATAGAAGCAGATGGCATCAGCCAGCTCCAACCACTTTGAAACTACTACAGTATGCACCAAACTGGAGCACACTGACAACAAACAGGCTCAGTCTGACCTGTGGAACCCACTGAGATTGTTCCAATCCCAGCATGTTCAGTCATAACACAGGATCAAGTTACTGCCCTAGAAAGTCCTGGCTGTGTACCCCAAGCACACTTAGTACTTCCGACTCTGGACAAGAGCTACAGTCCTCCTTGGACCAACCAAATCTGTTTGTTTTACCCTGATGCCCTTGTTGCTCAACTGCTCACTCTGCACGCAGTTTAGCTGCCATCCAGACTCTAATCTAGAGCAGACTAAACAGCTCCTTAAGAGCCACATGGATAGTACATGCCTGGGTACAGAAACCAAACAAGGCAAAGTCACAGAATTCAGTCCAAGGACAACAGGCAGGTTGAGAAGGAGCACAGACAAAAGTCTCCAAAGATACAGTCCATCCCAACACTCACTCAGGATCACTTGGTAATGTATACTAACCTTCTCTTTTCCTCTTGAATTCTTTGACCCTTAAGCTTTCAATGCAATATAGGATGTGCTAAAACTAGGACACCTCTAATTAGAACAATCTCTTTTGATGTTGTAGTTAAGTAAAGCGGGGTTTTTTAGTTTTTCTTTCTTCAAAAGAAACTTTCCTACCTGGTACACAAGAACACTGTTCCTGGTTTAATCTAATGAACTTGCCACTAAGCTATGTTTTGGTTCAAAAGAACAGACTGCTCATTCATTCCAGACTGCAAAAGCTTAAAGATCACAGTTTATTTAGAACATTATATCAGTGTTTTATCCTTGCTCATTTACAGCACTGATAAAACACAGCTAAAATTATGTGGTACCAATATCAACATACTCCTTTGCAATGAATTAGGAAGACTTATTAATTTACTCAATGCATTTCCTATTCACAATATTTTTATTGAAGCATCTTGAAAAAAACTGCTAAAATCCAGTTTAGGAGCAAGAAGACTATCTTTACAGTATGTTTTACAAATCATTTCCCAGACGACAACAGCCAGTGACTAAGAGAATTAAATTAATAGTTAACATGTTTTGAATTACTTATTATTCCTCCAATCTATGTTCTTAAAAACATGAACTACTGTGTACTTGGAAAACGTACATAAAGTACAGCTCTGCTGAACAAAGCATACTGCAGAAGGTAAACAGCCAAAGATTGCACTACTGTTGCTTACTCAGCAAAAAGGCAGCAAGAAAATTGCTTTACAACTTCCAGTCTAAGTACAAGTCCCTACCATCTAAGTGATCTCATGTTCCATGGGATTATAGACATGCTGCCGATAACAAAGAGGCTGGGCTCAATATCCCAGTAATCTCTTCCTGTGTGTGGGAATGAACTAGCACTGATCATTTTTAAATTGGTCCCATCCTTACTAAAGGGCTGCTATTAACTTAGCTATTAGAACCAGTCATTCCTATCCAGTTCCCATGAAAATTAAAGGCAATATCTAAAACAGAGCTGCTGTTATTGTAATAAATTAGATTTCTGAAACGAAAACAGATAGGATAATTCTGAGAAAACATTCCCTGGTGATCTTCTACTATCTGCACTTATTTCATGAAGGCTGAACTGTAGTGGTCTAAGGCTGCATGGTTTGTTCACAAAATGAAATAATAAAAAAAGTCTGTGGAAGATACAAGAAAGAAGATATATCATTCCTTCACACAAGGATATTTTAAAACCAAGCAGTTATATTACCAGTGCTACATTTGCTTGGATGCAAATAATCAGTGCATCTCCTTCTCTGGAGTTCACAGAGCAGAAGCAATTTCAAATTGGGTAATTACTTACTGAGCATTATAGATGAATGTTTATTGAAAACCTTATTTTCCCTAGCAATACACAGCAATATATGTTAGAATTTTCTGAATATTATTCTCATTTCAAAGCATGATCTTTGATGAGTAGAATTCTACTAAAAGAGAATGGCAGGCAGTAGGCACTCAGACACCTGAGGAGGTGTGTGCTGCTGCAGTATTTATGTTACGAGGTGAGGGAAATGTGGGAGGGGGTCAGCAGGCTGTGTGACACTGGAGGTGACAGTGGATTGACTTCACCTTCTGAGACCTTCAAGATCTTCACTGAGCCAATCTCTTCTCAGTGGTATTCTGACAAAGAAGCAAGAGGCAATGGACACAAATTGAAATAGAGAAAATTCCATTCAGAGGTAAGAAAAATCTTCTTTGCTCACAGTTGTCAAACACTGGCACTTTGGAGACAGTGGAGTGCCCATCCTTGCAGATGATCAGAACCCAGCTGGACATCCTTAAATGTCTGCTCTAGTAGGCATTGTTCCAAGTAGAGGCTACAGCTTGTTATTATCTCTAATTAACTCAAACTGGCCAAAAGAGTAAATGGACATATAGACATTATGCTGCCATAGTTTAAGAACAGTCTACTACATTGCTCCATACTAGACTAGTAACTCAATAATAGAAAGAGATTAATAACATTTAAACTTCAAGATGACCTTCAGTAACACTCCTTTCAGGAGGCTAAAGAAATTATGATAAAAGAGACTGAACATTATACTGAAACTGAAAGTGTCCAGAGGTAAGCAGACTGTGTTGAAAGATGAAGTCATGTTTATGGATAGGCAAACACTAAGCACAGGTACATCTTGCTAAGTCTAAGAAACATACATATTTTCTAACTTCCCCTTTAGATAACAGTTATTTAAAGCAAGTCAAAAATGAGGAAGGGATCTGAGAAACCTCAAAGAATGGTAGCCAGAAAGTGGATGAGTAAGATGGCATTGAACAGACTACAGGGACCAATTAAACAAAACAAAGTTGAACAGCAAAGAGTAATGCACACTGGAAAACTTCAAAGTCAACTAAGCTTCGCTGACTGCAGATACTAATAATAAACAGCAAGAAAAACATTATGTTATGTAAATAAGGCAAAATAGACAGCACAATGTCATCATAGTACATCACTCATGTCAGAAAACAGCAAAGCCTCATTTTGTAACATGACAGTACCTTTCCTCTCTACATTACAGAGCAACAGAGACACTGACAAAGAAATCACATTGAGAATATGAAAGGTATTTCACATGCAACAAAACTATCACAAATAGAGTACAGTAAAACTTAGTATTTCAGTGGGTTTGTATGAAGGCGATTTTAGAGGATATAGTTTTGTCTGACAGGCAGCACAGCAGACCTCATAACTTGAGGCATGTGGATTTAATGTCCATCTTTAGAATTCTATAGAGATGTTTCATCACTATGAAATTCAAGTACTGCCTCTAAAGAAACCCACAAAAATTAACTGGCAACTAGCATTCAGACATATTAAAAAGATTACTCTCCCTAACAAAGCTGTTTGCTGCAAGTTAACCTGCAGATGGAAGAATCTAACCAATGTGAAATCCAATAAAAGGGGGAAAAAAAAAAAGGAAATCACAAAAAGACTACCTAAGTAATCAGTCTGCAGAGTAGTTAACAAGACTACAAGAGAAATACTCCAGATGCATAAAGACATTGCATGTGTGTATGCATAAACAGTAGTGGTATTCTGGTCTAAACGAAGACAGCATGCTACAGAAACTGCCTTCAACTTTCCAGTTTGACTCAGCCATCATATCAAATACTTCAGAATCTTCATTTACATAGGTATTTATAATTACAAAGCCAGGTCAAAGAGGTACAGAAATGACTACAGCTGAATAAAATTAATCACTACTTATATATATCAGGTTAGAACTCGCTCTTAGTTCCCCTCTCTGGTTTCAATAGCCACACAAACATGAGATGGAAAGCAGACTACAGCAGCACAGATAATCACGTGCACTATGTAAGCAATTCCATTGTTTCCTTGTGTAGCCATTTTTTTGTTCAAAACTGAAGTGCAGTTTTTGTTGAACTACATCCTCTACTGCAATGTAATCCTCATTGACCAAGGTGTTATACAGTAGTACCTCCTTGTACCTTATACAAATTATACTTGTGTACTCTGATAACTTCTGTGCTCCAAATTTGACTTAGTAGTTCTTAAAAAGAAAAAAGTCAGTTGCTGTCTCATAAGCCACGTGACACAGATCCAGCCTGACAAGGTTCCCAATTTACTGGATACAGCAGCCCATAGATATAGAAACAAAACTGTGGTTCTGAAGGACAGTTACACAACAAGGACTTGAATTACATCAAAATTGCTGATAGTCTTTATCTCTGGAGGAAAACTCAGGAGGATATCAAAAGATTCAAGAGTATAAAGGAAAACTTCAAACTGTCCTGTGAGATTATCCTTTGTAGGTCTTCATAGTCATTCAACATTATCTTCTCAGTATTTGAATTACAGCCTGTATGTGAAAGTAAAATCAGAATTTTACTTCTGAAGAATCCTCCCTGCCCTATCAAACTCTCAGCAGGTCCAAGACTCCTGATGGTGCCAACAGTGTTGAGCCAGCCAATCAATCATCCTGACATCCAGATACGTCACCAAAGGCTGCACCTTAGAGAGCCAAACCCAGAGGCACACAAGCACACAGATAACCAGTCCAGGCAAGGTGAGGTGGTATCTTCTAGGAACACTGGCTAACAAAGCAAACATATGGATGCAGAACTCTAATAGCAGTACATACTCCCTGCACAAGTGATACCTGTACACACAGGTGTACTTAACAGCTGCACATGAGAGAATAATCCAGCAGAGTTACAGAACCAGCACTGTAAATCATAGAACAAGGAGCATTTTTATTTCTGTTGCCACTAGTATCATAGTTTTATTTGCTTTTTGAAAACAAGCATAGGTACATATGCACATAAAAACCTATATAAAAGAAGCACCTATCAAGAGAGCAAAACACAGGACTAGATGAGGCTCACTCAAATCTCTGAGATAACAATGGGACTGGCTCAGTGTTCCTCATCCTCATGTGACAACTCCAATAGGGAAAGGAACCAAATGCTCTTCCTGCCAGACCCTGGACTGGTCTGGACCAAATCCTTTCCCTTTAAGGGTGATCAGACTACAATTGCATTTGAACATTACGTCTGCCCTATTTCCAAGGGCCATGAGCCTCCTCCATTTCATTGCCATTGTTTTTTTCCACTCAACTTGTTCCTCAAACACAATGAAATATAAACAATGAACAGAGTAGTTTCCTGAGACTTCAGGCACACCTTACTAGAAGTTTCATACTTACACTAGGGGCTTTTCCTCTTCTGGAATTGTGAATCAATTAGTTTTTGAACAAAAAATGGCTACACAAGGAAACAATGGAATTGCTTCTGCAGTGCACTACATAAGCAAAGAAATTAGTTTTTGCTAATACAAATACCAAAATATTGTGTACTAGTTATATTCAATTTTTTTTTTCATAAAAAGTTGTCCCTTGAAGGAATTTTTGAACCCTCTGTGACCTACAAGCTTTTCCATTAATACTCCTAAATCCAGCAAAAATGTTAATTATAGTTCTTTATCTTATTTATCCGGTGCTGATGCTGCATGCTGTAGACAGCCTTACTTATACTTTTGGTTCCTTCCACTCCTCACCTACAAGGCAGAGTCACTTCTTGACTACAACTTCCTCCACTCTGCCTCCTCCCTTTTTGCCATTCACACTGATCAACACCCACCCATCTACTAACACTAACAAAAATAGCATAGACTATGATATTTAGAGCCCTCCCATTTTGCCTTGCATTGACTTCTAAGGTATTACAAGATGTTATTAAGAGATACCAAAAGCAGCTTTTATTACAACCTACTCAATTCCTCCTTTCAGGAAAAACAC
Organism: Buphagus erythrorhynchus; assembly: GCA_013400855.1. Lineage (NCBI taxonomy): Eukaryota > Metazoa > Chordata > Aves > Passeriformes > Sturnidae > Buphagus > Buphagus erythrorhynchus. The sequence goes on from VZTT01002598.1 coordinate 8,349, forward strand.
CAGGCAAGAGATGACTACTGACTGGTCCCAAAAGAGCACGCACAAAAAAACCTCTGGCAACATATGTGCTCTTGGCAACAGCTAAGTAATCTTGTAGTAAAAAAAAAAAAAAACCAAAAAAAACTAACAAACCACAAACAGACCTGAATTCTTCGGTACTGTGGATCAACTGCAAAATTCCACAGACACCTGGGGTCCTTAAAGAAATTACCTGGAATATTCATGCCTCTGAAAGAATCAGCATTTCAGACATTAGAGAAATCTTTTTTTTTCAGAAGAATTAGACTATTAAACTTCTCTTTCCAAAGCAAAGCCCCACAGCAAGAAAACTTTCATTACAAATTCCAGTTTTCCAATTCATTAAACTCGACTAACTCAGTTACCACTGCAAGCTTTAAGTTGCAATCAGCCCAAACTCAAGAGACTCAGGAGATTAAGTATTTGAATCAATACCACGGGAATGATCAGGCTAGACTTTTCTCTAACACTAAAATCACAGTGACTTTTCCCTTGCAGTAGCCCAACTCATCAAGGTATTTTCAGGCATTAAAAGGAAAGGAATGTTTTTTATCTGCTGTGCTTTTGTTTACAGGAGACTTCTTGTATTTGCAATGCTCCTTCACATGCACACAAGCCTTTCAGTCAAGGCAGCTATCTTGCAGTTATCTTGCAGTATATCCCCCAGCTTGTACCCATCTGGATTTTAAAAAGAGAGAAAATAGCACCTTCTGCATTACCCAAACCAGAGGAAAGTGCAACAGTGTGCAGCTGTAGCTTTTTTTTTTTTCCTCAAATCACTTAAACAGCAATAGAGGTGCTGGCTGTATCCAGGACTCAGAACTCTTCCTGCTCTTCTAAGCAGGATGCAAAACAACTAAGTTCTAAAACCAGGTTCCATTTCTTTTCCCCCACTCTTTTCTGCAATTGGGCAAATCTTCAAAAACATGAGTGGAGCACACCGACAATCTCACCTCACTTAGACACCAGTGGACCAATTACCCTTCTGGAAGGTAGGAGATAATTTCAATCTCTCTTGTTGATTATTTGAACTACTGAAGTACTATCTAAAGACCTTTTTTATTTTTTAAGTACAAGACAACAATTTTTAAGAGATTGTTACTACCAAACCAGATAATCAGAAAAAATAATTTTTAGACTTCTGTACAGTGAATAGGCAGAGTATCAGCCGCTCACTTGCTTCTGCATTTCTGACTGGCCAGGGGCTCCCAGGTCAGTATGCAAATGTTCACAGCAGGTTCTCTGAATCTCATTCTTCTCCTGTGCAGGCTAAGGAGCCTAGGCACCTACTTCTGGATGCGCATTTCCCTTTTGAGAAACAGGCACTGCCCAACCTGACTGTGCAGATCTTCCCATCTTCCTAGCTCACACACACTGGGGAATACACCTTGTATATCACTGCAAATGGTATACAAAAGCCTTCAAATGCCAGAGACAACAATATTTAATGCTCCATCACAGCTTTTCAGCTTTCATACTTCGGTCTAAACACCTGCCCTGATTTTCTACTCCAGACAAAAATAGTTATCAAGCTGCAGGAGGAAAATTAACTTCTTTGTCTTAACGCCTCAACTTTAGGCCTACTTATGCAAGTATTAAGGAAGATGTAAATTTCAAGTAAGTTTCAGAAGGTCTGTAACACCCATTCTGTACCAAAAAAGTTTTCTAGAAGGCTTACAACCCTGCAAGGCTAGACTTCTTTTTAAGAAAGCAATAAAAACATAAAAGACAGTGTTTATTTTTCAGTATTTCATTTTAATAATTTAACACGAAGCTATACTTTATATAAGTCAACTTTATTATTTACTATAATAAAATATAATTTTAACACTGTTCCTTAATTTCAATTGTTGTTTTTCCAAGAGCCAAAAACTGCATTTCCTCAACTTACTAAGTCAGAGAGCACAAGACACTTCCCACGGAAAACTTACATAAAATAAAACCATGTATGCTTACCTTGTAACTAATTGAATCTTACGTGTTTTAAGTGCTTTAGATCAGTAACATGTGAGAGTACTGTTCATGTCTTCAAAGTTTAGTAAATATCGTTAACTTCACTGTTGAGTTTTGTGACACTGGTGGCAGCAGTAAACCTGCACATCAAAATGCTGGGTTTGGCAAATGTCAAGCCCATTCTAGACATATTTTAAGTGTCACTATACCCCACCATTAATTGATCATTCAGACGAACCTTTAGGCTAACGGGAGCAGGGAAATAAAGGTTTCTGAGACCAGAAGCGTGCATTGTAACCCACAGTGCACGACAGCAGATGCCTAAAGATGCAGCTGTGGAAGAAGCGAGAGCACACCTGCTCCTCTCCAGGGGGCAGGGCTGCGAGCGCGCACCCCGCAGGGAGGCGAGGGGAGCTGCGCCTTCCCTCGGGGCTATTCCCGAGCGCCCCAGCCGGCTCCGGCCTGGCCCGGCCCTCCAGAGGGGTCTCGCTGCTGCGGCCCCCGGGGCTCGGACACCTCATGCGCCCGGGCTGCAGGCGGGGAAGGCCCACGGCGGAGCGGGCTGGAAGCCGCCCCGACCCCTTCCCCGGCCGCCCCTCACCTGTTTTGAAGACCAGCTGCTTGTCCTCGCTGCTGCCGAAGAGCCGGAGCATGGAGACGAAGAGGACCCCGCATGAGTTCTGAATGCCGAAGACGGCGCCGTTGCNCGTTCTCCCGCCGCGGCTCCTCGGCCGCCGGCGGGCCGGGCAGGGGGGTCGCGCCGGCAGGGTCTCCCCCTGCGCCCTGCGGCTCCAGCTGCACGCTCACCGGCGCCATCCTCGGAGCGGGCGCGAGACCCTCCAGCCGCGCCGCTCCCACCTTCCTTCTCCTCGCGACCTCTCGTCCCCCGCCCGCTTCAGTCCCTGGCCGCGGGAGCTGCGGACATTCTACGGCTCTGTCTGTCTGCCCGCCCGGCGTGCGGGACCGAGCGAGGCCAACGCACACCCCCCTCTTCCCGCCGCGCCGCCGCCGCTTTATTTTAAAAGGGGGGCTCCCTCGGGGGCGTCAGCGGCAGGAGCGCTTCCCTCCGCGCCGATTGGCCGCAGGAGGGGAGGAGGGAGGGAGGGGGGCCGGGGAAAGGCAGGCGAAGCCACGCTCCTCTCCGGGCCCCCCCCACCTTGCCCGCCGCTCTGGCTCTCCGGCGGAGGGGGTGGAGCGGGGCGGGACCGCACCGCACCGTGTCGGCGGCCGGCGGTAAGCGCACCGTGCGGCGGCCCCTGGGGAGGGGGAGCGGGGAAGCGGAGGGCGAGGCTGGAGCTCAGCGGTTAACGGCCGCGGGAAGGGGGCGGGAGGCGGGCAGGCGCCCCGAGCCTGCACACGGGTACCGCGCACTGCCCTCGGCGGGCAGAGCGGTAAACAAGCCCCTGGCCCCGCTCCGGGGCCCTGCCCACGCCCCACGAGGCAGGGCAGCTGCTCCAAGCGGTGTCCCGCCCGAGCTGGGCGAGGGGGAAAAGTCTGAAACTCCCGCCCCGGCCGTTCGCAAACAACAACGAAATAAAGAGAAGCCGCCCCAAAACGCGCACCCCCCGCCACACACACAGCCCCACTCGCGGTGATAGCCGGCTCTCGGCCCTGCCCGGCGCTCTCCGGCCTCTGCAGTGTCCAGCGCCCACTCTCCTCCCCGAGGGAAGGGCTGCCAACCCCGGCCCGGAGGCGCCCAGCTCCAGGGCCCTCGAGGCATCTGCTGTACTCCAGGACAACTGTCCACCTCCCCTTGGGACACCCTGTGCCAGGGGACACCGTGCGGGAACCGCTTCTGCTCACTGTCTTTCCTGCTCTTTAACAAAGGAAGAGAAAGTACTTGCTCCTGCAAGTACACCTCTTGACCCACTTGCACAGAGGCATCAACTCTTGACCTTTCCTCCCCACAGCCAGGGAAGTGAGAGGATCGGGAAAGCACAGGTCAGGAGTGTTAAATGACAAGTTTTTGATTCACGATCCTGCTTCCAAGCTTGCAGACGCATGTCTGTTCAGCTGTTTGGCAGCCACTTACTTTTTTAGCAGTTTGGGCTTGATGAGGATGAGAGCTTCTTGAAAAAAAATCAGCGGATTAAATCTGGATGCTTCATTCTTCCCTGTGAGATTTGGAGGGCTCAAAGCATCCTCTTGCACTCCTACACCATCCCCATTTCTTCCCTCAGAGCCTGGGTTACTACTGCTATGCCCGCTGTGTCATCCAACTCCCCAGCCTGCTTGCCAAAGCCTCTTCCTCCTCTTTTGACCCTGAATCACCTTCTCCATCCTACCTACCAGTGGCCACACGGAAAAAGAAAGCTTAGTCCAAAACAAAGCACCAATTCTTAAGAACATGTCTTCTGGTTCAGCACACATTGCTCTCCACATGAAAAGTAGTAGCTAAAAAAAGAAAACCAAACAACAATGCAAAATATATTTATTACTGTAATTAAGTGCATTTTATAGGTGCACTAATCTTGCTGCACACTCACTGTCTTGTTACCCATGCCCTTCTAAGTTAAACATAAAAACATTACTCATAAACATACAGCAGTAGAATTCACAAGAAAATAAAAGCCCGGCAACGAAACACAGTATAGTTTTATGAATTACATAATGATTGTCAAAGAAAAGAGAGAATATTTGGCCAACTACTGAAAAACACATCTGTTCCCCCCAAGGAACAAGTCTGGATGCTTATTAAAACCCCAAGCCTATGATAAGCTTAACTATGCTCAAAATACTTCCTAAGCAATTTAATATGCAAAAGTTAGCAGTTCACATTCTCCACCAAGCATTTGTCCAGAAGCTGTTTTCTAAAACTGTTGAGCTTTCATACAAAAATTAAAGCTTCCTCCACCACAATATAACATTTTTTGAACAGTTATGACAGAGCAAACAAATATTTTTTTTTTTCCAGACTCAATCTTCATTACATTCGTCAGCAACAATTAAACTGATTAAACTTTCAATTGCTTAGAAATAAACAAGGGCAAAATCCAAGACTGGATCTTAATGTGACTGATCCAAGGGGTCATGGTTCCACAAACTCTTATATATGGTTCTAACTCTTAGTGAGACTCCTCAGATGGGAGTCATGAATGGAAGCCTGTGAACTCTGTGATGGAAAGTCAAATCAGCTTGAGGGAAGTGCCACATATTTTTTCAGTTTTGGGCAGTGTTCAGTTAAGCTCGAGACTAATTCCCTCCCTGCATATTTTTCAAGGTAATATCTATGTACTGCAGTTTGCCTGTTTCCTATAGACAATACAATGACTCCCCCACTTTTTAAGATAAAGGATGTGTCTTTAAGAAAACCCATTATGAACATATTGTATGCAGCTTCCACTTTTGTACATTTTTAAAAAAGATTCTATTTTCCAGTCATTAAGTGTTTCTTATAGCCTGATTAGTATGAACAAATTATTTTCCCTTTTTCCTCATATTTGAGAATACATAGTCAAAAAATCAGATTCTCCAGTACATACAGTTTTTATAAATGTGATGTCTGTAACTATTCTGAATGCTTCTTCAATATTCTTGTTGTCCTACTGCCATTTAGCTAAACTAAAAAAAAAAGTAGTATTTATATTTCAGAAAAATTTAGGCTCGTGGGGTCTTCCTCTACAGGCCTTAAGTAGGTATCTAGAGAAACTTTGTACCTCTTTGGTACACTCTGCTCCTCTCAAGAGCTAAGCCTCTTTCCTTTTGAGAGAGGTCTCTTGAGATCTCAGCTATTTCCCTAGTAGTTCCCAAGAACAAGAACAATAAAATCTCACTCTTCATAGTCAGATAATTTCCATGGAAAATGTACTTTGCAAACAGAATATGGGCAGGTTTGACTGCGGTTTCATTTCTGAAGTTTTTGATTTCTGTTTTTTTGTAATCCCAAAGATTTACAATAAAAGCACTGGTGTTTAAGTTATTGTTATCAAAGAATTTTAAAAGTATCATTTGAAAAAAAATATTACTTACTCTGGAAAAATATGTGAAAGGAAAGCCACCTTTGTGGCTCTGCTATTTGAGCCCTGTATATTCACAAGAAAAAAAGTTGCAAAGGAAAAAGAAGGAAGATGCACATGAGACAATCAGCATAAAACAGTGAAAATAAAGAGGTTATGTAGATATAGAAGATAGACCTCATATATAGATAACTGCATGTGTTTCAGCTAAATTGTTATTATAAACAAAAAGAAAAAATCATAAAACCAACAGCAAAATGAAAAGTGGAAAAAAAACCAAGAGAGTATGGATAAGCTGAGAAATGTGATGTGAGGAAAGCCTTGGGTTTGTCTTAAGATTCCTTCCTGTTTATGGTAATGTGCTTGTTTTGCATGTTTTATTAATACCCTACAGCTGATAACAAACAGCAATTGTTCATGCAAAAGACATAATGCTCTGCGACAGACATCTGCTACGGTGGTACTCAGGCTGTGCCTATTTTAGGATCAATACATAAAAGAACAATGCCAAAGGAAGAATTTGCCCTATCATTTGTGGACTTTCAAAAGCCCCAGGGCCTGGGAAATGGCATCTTCTGCAACCCTATCTGAAATTCTAGCCAGCTCCCCATTAAACATTGACTCACTTTCTCCCAAGCTATTGAAAATAGACCAAGACTTCAGTAGCTCTCACATGCAGCATTTTCTTTGACCATAAAGAGTACTTTAATTGCCTGTGACTTTAAAAAAATTACCTATATTGTTGAAGCATGCTGCTAGTGACACACCAAGACAGCTTTTTCATAAACCATTTTATTTTCAAAGATTTTCAAAGTCGTGTAGTATTCTGCAAAAATAAAGTGCACAGAATGTCAAGCCTGAAGAATATGTGTTCAGAGAGTTTAATTCTTCCTTCTTCTGTTGATCTGATTAGAATTTGTACTGTAATCAATGAAAAGGGTATGCCTTACATCATCCAGAAAAAACTAAGTCTTCAGTAAAATGCCTAACTTTACCACAAATTTTCAACAAGCAGTACAGCAGAAGCCAAATCCAAGAAAGAGAGGAGCTATACAGGGAGAACATGAGGCTAATGTAAAATCTTGTGGCCAGTCAGACTAATGCATGATATTAATGATTAAGCCTTTCTGTTCTTTAATTTTCAGCTAGTATTATTAAGACACCTATTCAGCAGAAGGATTTGGACTTAGGTCAGAAAAATGAGATAAACAGGATAACCATTAAAACACAAAAACATATGGTATCGCCAACTGCGTGAAGATCAACATTAGATTAAATCCTATTCAGTAAGCAGTGTTTATGCATCTCTCAGCCAGACAGGATGTTCTACTGATGTTTGAGACTGGGCTCCAGCTGAGTCGTATGAACTACCAGGGCTGCATCTGACTGCTGAGCAGATGAGTCACACTTTCAAAGGTATAAACCACAGATTTTACTTGTTTACTATGGGGACTGTTGAAAATGTCTAACCTAAATTTGATAATACCTACAGTAGAAGTTTTCTAAACTGCTATTAGTTGTCAAGATATAGGTTCCCTCCTAATTCCAACCAGTATGAGAGAGGGAAAGAAAGTAGACTAAATGTCTAACTAGTGAAGCTGAGGAAAAGCAATAGTTTTCCTTAGCTTAGTCCAGTTCCCACATCTGCATTTATTTAAAACACCAATTCCAGACTTAACACTTCCCTTTTTTAGGTTCACCTTATGGCTCAGGTCTGGCTCCTTTACAAATTGAACTCAGGTTTAGTTTATCATTCAGTGAAGAGTAGATAGGACTTGACCAGCTGTTGTCTGGAATACAGTTGACACATAACTGCTACTATTAAAGGTGGGCAGGCGAAAGAAAGTGGCAGTCACTACCTGTCAAAGCCCTCTGCCCCTGCCAATCCCCAGCTGCACAAAGCTAAATTTTTGATGGCAGACTTCTAGTGTAGGATTTCTCTAGTCTACCTTGTCTCTGTCTCCACTGTGAGCATCTGATCAAGGATATCATCTATGTAGTGTTGGTAGGTGGGAACAGGAGCACAAATTACTTTAAACATTAACATTTTTGATGAGATAAGTGATACTGAAGGAGCCAGATGACTAGCTTAGATGTATGAGTGAGAACTTTAGACACCTAAAATTTGGTGAAATTAATCCCACCCGTGGATATAAAGTTGAAGAACATCTTAAGATAATTTTTATTCTGACCTCAAACATGGAATTTGTTTTGATCCTATTGCTAAATGAGGAAGCATGAAGAATACATTGTCCTAGCATGATCATTCACCTCTCTCTTGGCAGTGAAATAACTAACAGTGCTGGCAACATTCTCACGCAGCTTCAAAGTTAACATCTCTTTCAAATGAGCAGGAACTGCTTCAAGCCATTGTTTTAGGCTGTCTTCAGGCTTGGTTTGATACCACTACACAGGTCAAATATTTCATACTGCACACATTATCATAAGATCTAAACACCTCAGAGCTCCTTCGTTTGTTTATGTAGATTTAATATCTTCCAGACCACCTTTGCAATTTCAATAACTCAATTTTGTTTTCAACAAAAGTTTGGAGCATCAGAGAAGCAAATGTTTTACCAAATCAACCAAACCAGATTGCTGTCTAGAAGCAGATTTTAGTTGGTTGCTCAGTGGCCACTCAGTTAACTTTTCAGGCTGCAAAAAGCTGAAAAAGAAAAAAACCTGCTACCTCTGACAGTAATAGCTGGAGTGAAAATCCACCAGGAATAGAAGTGACACTAATCTTGCTCACTTGATTTTTAAGAATTCTAATTTCTATGGAAGTTAAATTAACTTTGGTGATCACCCTTGTCCATTTGTCCCTTTGAAAGTGTTTCTGTATTAAAGGCTATAGCAAGGGCTAGCAGGTGGTAGTGGCCCCATTTCAAGGTATGATTTACAACACTGTCAGCATTTTACTTACTAGGTAAGCAAAACTGTGTATCTAAGTGAGTCAATTCAAATATTAAGGCATATGAAACTATTAACAAAGTCTTACATGTAGAAAGTCTACTTGCCTTTGCAAATTGAACACATTTGTGTTGAGAAATACAACATTAAAAAATCTGACATTTTAAGACTGTTATAGGGGTACTAAATGAAGCAAAGAATAGTGCCAGGCTGTACATATTTGCATGGAAGTATTTAAACTGTATTAAACATTAAATATATGGTAAATAATTTCATGCATCTACCTCTGCAGCTGGACAGAATTACAGAAGGACTTAATTCCATTCTCTTTTTCTACTCATGAAGAGTTTCTTTAATATGTGAAAGATTA
>VZTT01002598.1:36942-53784 GCA_013400855.1 Buphagus erythrorhynchus
TCCATTTTCTCTCTCTGACTGTGGGAAAAAGCCTAGATATATAATTTCTTTCTTATCTCCCTCAAACAAGGCACTTCTGTCCTCTAGGTAAAGCAATATTTGTCTATTAATAAGCAACACATCTATGAAAATAAGACACTTCAAATACTTGTCCACTTTGCAAAGAGAATACTGAAATACAGGTTAAATACAAAATGAGCCGCCTCTAGCAAGGTTCTTGTATCAGGCTATGAAAATATACTGAGCAATCAGAGAGCCTGCAATGAGCACAGCAATCTGTCCAACATATGCAGAGGGTGGAAAAAGANATGGAAAAGAGTAAATACACTTTCAGAGCAGTAATTTAGCATGATTGAGCTAATGTGAATAATTGCATTGTCTATTCTTCTAAATATTCATCTCTTATTTGGTGTTTGGGCCAGTCAATGCTCAGACAAACACAGATCTGTACAGAGAAGCCATTTCCTCAGGTATCTGTTTAAAGATATCATTCAAACCTAATACTTAAATCTTAATCATAGTCAGATTTGGAACACTAGAAAGAGGGATCAAAACCAGTACACAGCAGATCAAAACTGCACTTTGTCTACTCTTACATTTTCTCTCTCTGACTTTGGGAAAAAGCCTAGATATNCTGAAACATAGGACTGCTTACAGATGCAAAACACATCACTCTTTTCTGCTCTGTCCTGTTTCCAGATCCTTTGGCTACTTGTCTTTTCCTTCACTACCTTTTTGCAAGAGTATCAGCACTGGAGTGACATCCAAAACATAGTTTGGCTGGCAAATACCAGATGGAGTCAACCCAGGAAACTTTCTTGGTCAATTAAATACTCTCTTATTTCGAGTCTAACTTGTATTTATGGGAAAAGTTGCAAATAAAACATTTTGTTCGCTCGTGGCATCTTTTTCCCTTCGATTAGCTCTCTGCAAGTACACAAGCTTACATTCACAGTGGTTTTATTGGCAACACCTCCCTTTCATATTTTCCTGTGGCATCATACATCTTTTTACCCACAGGTTGATCTCTTCCAATAAACGCAGGTGGTCAGGAATTTGTTTCCTAGCAACACTGAACAGCTGCAGAAACCTTACACTTCAGTACACATGAGAGTTGAAGTTTTTTTAACATAGTCTTAATTTACTACTCTTGCTTTGGTTGGACTAGAGACTTGCTTTCTCCTTTCTTTCCATTCCTAGTTTTCTCTTCACCTTGTCCTCAAACACGTTTCCAGAAAGTCTAATTCAGTCTTTCCTACGAACTTTTCAGGGCCTTTCTATTTCCAGATTAAATGCCTAAATTGATTTTGGAATGCAACTCTTTCTGTATCAATTTGTATCCAAAAGCTGGTAACACTATGTGGCTTTGGTTAGCATGAATGCAGTTCAAACATTTCCCAGCCATCCCCTTTCCCGGCCAGAAAAAGCCCTCAAATCTTTTCAAACACTCAAGAAGAGTCTGTGTGAGGAAGGCTGTTTGAAGACCAAGGTGACAGCCAATCTAAAACTGTGGAGATCTGCAAACCGACATTTTAGAAAGTGTATAAGCAAGCCCTATAGTGGCCTGGCCATTTTTTGGATAAAAGATGTGCAATAACACAACTAACAACAAGCAGGCAGTGTTGTCAAGAGAAACGTCTTATAGATAAAGGCGTAAAAAAATATTAGAATTTGATTAGATGCATTCCAAGACTTACATCATTTAAATGAATGACACTACCACGTTGGAGAGCAATGAAAACCAGAAGAGAAAAAGTGGGATGCCTTTGTCTTCCAGGTCTCTAAAGAAAATGCATCTGTCATTTATTTCTCCTTAACAGCTTCTTTCACTTCACAGTTTAACCAGACTATAGCATTTGGTTACCACAAAGACAATAATTCACCCTTGCCCTTAATTTTACCAAGAAACTGCTGTAAGATGATTGTCCAAACATGCATAAGCCCTTTTGATATCACAAAAGCCAACGAAAGCTTGGCTGTTCCTCAGCATCACTGGCATCACACTGCTTTGACAACAAGAAGCTGTCAGCTATCTGATATTCCCTCTGGGATCCCAACAATACTGGTACAGCAACAAAATATTTGTAGCTGCTGTTATAAGGACATTTTCCTATCTTTCTTAGCAAAAGTAGCAGCTTAAGGGTACCATCTTTTTCAGAAATGGAACAAATCACTTCTTTCTTATCGGTTAAGGGCAGTTAGAAGCAGGTTAATACCCAAACGATTTTAATTTGTTAGTGATACCATCAAGCCTTTATTCTCCTTTACCTTTTTCTTTGTCTACTGTTTTGCATCTGGGTATTTCACAGAACTCAGCAGAACAATTAAGACCTGGAGTACTTGGCATATGTTCAAGAAGAAAGATTGAGTGTGGAGTACATTTGACTGCCAAGTCATTAATGGCTAATTAATAGGAGAGGAGAAAGGACAGGTGAACATCAAGAGAAAAGGAAGGACTACTCAGTTATTTGGCAACTATCTTACTACGCATGTCTCCCATTCCAGCTGTTTGATCATGGGGTGCTTGAGCAATCTGGATACCCATCAGATGCCTGAACAAGATACACTGACACATCTGCCTGATGCAGATGCCTGAACAAGATACACTTTGGAAAATGTACCTGCTTCCTGTGCAAATACTCATTTACAGTGACACAAACACGCAGCAGCAAAACTAACTTATCTTCATATTCAGTCATTTTCAAAGATTTATAAGCTCAGTTACCACCTTTTCACCCATTCCCAAGAACCAATCAGCTGTATTGAGAGGATGAAAATTTGCTCCTCTCCTGCTCCCTTTCAGTCTCACTCCGGATGAAACATCCTGCTTTAAGGAAAAATACTAAGGAAAAAAAATTCTCATTTTCAGGGTTTTTCTAAAAAGCAATCATTTATCTGTTTGCCTAGAAACCTAAGAATGGAACTGGAAGAACAAGATTGTTTTTATTGGGCCAGGATCAGTATTTTACCAGAAAGTAAAAAAAAAAAAAAATTTAAAAAATATATACTTTTAGGAAAACTATTACAAAGAAAAATCACTCTGCCCTACTTACTAGATCTAGTTTTGCCAAGCAAGAGGCATTTTTTAAGTGTCAAGAGACACAATATCCTATAACCTCTATAAAGCTACCATGTGCTTTATCTTCCAGAGCCTCCAACTTTAAGATAGTAAAAAACTTCATGCCAGTTTGTTTCCTAAGCTCCAAGCCTGCCTTAAAGTTAGGGTACAACTTACCTACAGCTGATTTTTACTCTCTCCAAGTACCCCAAGAAACAGCACACTTGTTAGAATTGGTGGAATTTCCAAGAAAAAATGCTTTCATTACAAAAACAGAAGCTGAATTGGACTGATTTGACTTTTCTGTAAGCAAAAATACCCCAGTTTCTGAACTTAATCCACTGACTTCAATTTAGATACTTCAAAACATTATTTGGTTAGAAAAGTGACAACCCAGCACAATTATAAGGCCAAGACCTTTTGGAAAATGACAGTGAACATGAAATTTCATCTTCAGAGTATTTTAGGACATTCTTTTTTCCTCCCTTTACAAGTCATCATGATTAGTTAACTTTAATTTTATGTGATGTGAAACCTATAAGTGCTCATTCTTGTTTTCCTTCTGTGCTGAAGATAAGCAAGCATTTATTGACAAACTAGCTTTTCCCAACAGACCATATTACTACAGATCCATGCAATCCTACTGTCCAAATAATCAATATACTGACCAATAAGAAGGCTCTTCAGTCTTCTGTATTCTTCATTCACATCAAACATGTCACCAGCAAATATCAACATAGGTTTTGTCCCTTCAGGACACTTACTGTTCTGTGGAATAATAATTTCAAAACAACAAAAATTCAGACAGTTAGGGAACATATCATTGATTTAACAGGTGGCCAGCCATTCAACACTGAAAGAAAAACTTCTGTGACCTGTGATCAATAAGGACAGAATATACCAACCAAGCTAAGTTTAAAAGCAGAGCATAAAATTAACATTCTGGAGTACACAAATTACTAATCCTCATATACTGCATTAAATACTTTTTCCAAACAATTTAATTCATTTCAGGGCAGAGAAAAAATTGCAACAAAAAAAATCCACCAGTAGGTGTCGCTGAAATACTGAATTAGCAATTCCTTACCTTGATATCTTTCAGGGACACAAACTTCTCAACGCCCAGCTCAATCATGTCTAGCACGTGGTAGTCAAACATGCGACCTGTGAGAGTAAAAAAGACAATCCAGATATTTAAATATTCACTGAAAACTACAACTATCATCCCAATAAAAACCCAAGTGAGATGTAATACCTATTATCAGGTTGTTAGGTCGCTTCTTGTTATGAGAGCCAAAAAGAAACAGAGAACAATCTGATTTCTTGGAAAAAAACTCCTGCAATTGAAGAAAATAATCAAACTTTTGAGTTGCAGTTCACAGGGTTTAAAATATTCTGCAAAGGCATATGGCACAAACACATGAGTTTAGGAGCTGCTTAATGAGAAGAGCAACTGCTCATTAACTCATCAACTCATTCTCTTCTGAGAAGAGTTTTGAGCATGTCATGAGTGTTTTTCAGCACTTATGCTAAAACTGACAGTTGGATTCAAGATTCAAATAATTTCGTTTTTATTTACCATTGCATCTTAAATACAAGTCAGGCAATTTTTTCTTGCCATTTTATCTTTACTACCCTTTCTTGCAATTCATGATTATTTGGTTTTACACAAGATACTTTCAACCCCTTCTAGCCTGACAAGTAACTATTGGCAAGCTGGCTGCCGTTGTAATGTCTCATTGTAGTTTCCCAACTAAGCTTTATGTAGCATATTGGCTTTGCCTGACAGCTTCTGAACAACCAGTTAATTCCCTCAACAGCAAGTCTAACAACATCTGCACTTGGCATAAGAGTCCTACTACAGAGCAACTTCATGTCAATTTATTATTTAAGACTAAGATGCTACCTAAAACCAAGCTAGTGGTGACTATCACAGATCTTTTGTCCAGGAGGAATAGATTAGAGAACTTATTATGATACAATGTCCAGAGCCAACATTACAGCAGTTCTTTCTAAAGATGACCAGCTCCAAAGACTTTTTATGCACTTCTGCCTCTCAAGGCAGCTCCTCATCTTGTGTATCAACAGTGGCTCCATGATGTACACACACACAACTTATCCAGTGCTTCCCACAAGTATATATATCTGCACTTGGAAGTTCTAAACCACAGGAGGACACTTCATCTCCCACCCCTGCAACAGCAGCAGCTCAGAGAGGACATTGCAGCTCTGCCCCTCTGGGAGGTCAGAGAGACACTTGGAGAGGCTGGATTAATTGCATGTACAAATCACACAGCTCAGCATCGAGTTTTGCCAGCAGATCTCTGAGAAATGCTGACTCTAGACAGGCCAAGAACGGAGCAGAGGGGACTCCCCTTGAAACACGTGCTCATACAGCTCTGTTAATCACTGTGCGTTGGTATCTGTACACTCTCTAATAGCTGTATATTTTATTAAAAAGATGGAAAAAACTCAAATGCTTTGAATGTGCCCTGCACATACTGCAACAACACATACAATGCAAAATTGCCCTTTAAAAAAATGCCTCTAGCCAGTCAGCCAAGACTGCTACTAAATGATTGAAAGGTGTTTGGTGAGCTTTTCCACCAGCTCCCTAAGCACCCTTGATGGATCCCATGGAGCTCCACAGACGTGTGTGTCTAAGTGGTGTAGCAGGTCATAGCAGGTCATCAACCATTTCTTCCTGCATTATGGGGGCTTCATTCTGCTCCCTGTCCCTGTCTTCCAGATCAGGGTACCCAGAGAGCAACTGGTGCTGCTATTATAGACTGAGGCAAAGAAGGCATTAAGTGCCTCAGCATTTTCCTCGTCCTTTGTCCCTGTGTTTCCCTCTGCATCCAGTGAAGGATGGAGATTTTCTTTAGCCCTCGCTTTGTTGGTGATGTAATTACAAAAACATTTTTATTGTCTTTTATGGCAGTAATCAGATTAAGTTCTAGCTGGTCTTGGGCCCTTCTAATTTTCTCCCTGCATATCCTCACATCATCTTTGTGGTCCTCCTGAGTGTCCTGCCTCTCCCAAAAGCAATATACTCTTTTTATCCCTTAGTTCCAGCTATTCAGACAGACTATTCTTCTTTCCTGATGGTTCATCTTCTGGCACACAAGAATAGCTTGCTCAAAATTGTTGAAAGAGAAAACATTTTTATACTTACTAATGATGTTTGGTCCTCAAAAGGCCTAGTAATATTTTTCCTGAGAGGAGGATAAGAAAACAAGTTAAAGGAAAAAAAAAAAAAACAACAAAACCAGGCCCAGATAGCCCCTTCTTATTATTTCTCTGATAATAAAAAGTTTTACATTCTACCAGAAACTCCAGCTCAGTTTGAGTTCAAATCACAAGTCATATTACTACTGCCAGGAATGCCTTGGTGCCATCATTGCTATTCTAAGTACTTTCCTCCAAATTTCCTGTCTCCTGGGGCCTGACCTGCAGAACACCACCACCTCTACTACCACCAGTGACACTATGAATAACTACCTTTGCCTGTTCATTCATTAAATACAGCTACTGCAGTTGTTTCTGCACTACATTCATACAGATGCTGGGTTCCCAGTTCGAACAAGACCTGGAGCTGCATCCTGCTACGTACCACCTGCCACAGAACAGGGCTCAGCACCAATGCTGACCACATGTAGCTTGTTTCCAGTCTATTGAAAATTATGATCAGTCATCTTCTGCATCCTGGTCATTACTCAAGCCCTCATACTAGCCTGCATCTCTATTCATGCCCTGAAACTACCAAAAGCTGTCTGTCTGTCAGAAGACTCAAAGATGTCAAAATGAGATCACTTACCTTTTATACAGTACAGCAAAAGGCTTCTTCACAGCATACTGCAAAACACAAAGTTTAACACATGTCATCTCTAAAACATGCACAGCAGTGTTGTTTTTACAACTCAACACTTCACAGGATCATGTGAAACAGTAACCATGCAGAGCAGGCTAGAAAAAGGTACCTCAAAAGGCCTGCTTTTAATACCCTTCGAGCTGGTGAAAATCTTGTTTCCAAATTAATTCCACAAGAAATTACTTGTAGGACTAAGAAATAAAAAATTAACTGAGAAACAGCTGAAATCAAAGCCATGTAATGCAATCCCTGTGCTTCTAAGGGGCATAAGGGAAAACAGGGAGAGAACAACAATTTAATTGTAAGAAGCATAAAAGAATAGGAAAACAACAAAGCAAAGAGAAAAATGAGTGTAGTACCAACTATAATATTTTGAGCTATGGAGTTAGGAGACAAGATTGGGAACTTAAGTTTTAGGAGAGGCTGAAAGCTCCCTACCAATACACACAGTCCTCTTACAGGATTCTGGGATATGACTTAGCTGTGTGATACAGTCCCAGTTCTGTACCTAATCCTCTTAATCCTCTTATTTTCAGACTCAGAAACCTCACTTTATGTACTAGACAATTGTGAAAAAACAAGAGAGTAAGCTCAAAACTTCTGGCAAATAAGAAACTGGAAGAAAACAATCTCCATTAAGAAGCAGGTAATGACACCTTTGGAGTACTGGTCATTCTGAGATGTGAGGTACAGAGAGAGTATGAAAATACTGATAATGCAGAAGAGACAGCAAATTGTAAGAAAGAGAGAGGAAGGTTGCATGCTATGTCCAACAACTTACAATGTCTTTAAGCACTTCAGTCACTGTTAAATTTGCATTTCCTCCTTTAATGAGCATAGCATTTTTTGTATTTTCATTTAGCTTGGGTTCTCTCTTCTCAAGAAATCTTTTTGCTCTCTTAGTTTTAGGCTTTCTGTAACAATAAATTAAAAGTCAAAAGCTTAATATATGTAACAAGACTTGACACTACAGAAAACAGTGAAGCAAAACAAGAATTGGAACAAACTGTGTTCAAGTAACTTGTTTCAACGACTCAAACTAATCCCAACCTGCAGAATTACAATCAGTGCCAAAAGCCCTGTCTCAGGTGAATATGTTTTTATTGCCACTCCTCTTCCTCTCTGTCCCCCCAAATTAGCAAGGGTGATTTTGCAGTCTTGTGCTTTTCAGTTTCTGCTAATTTAGAGCTCAAGCTATACTAGAATTCCCAGCCTACCACCAGGCTGAAGGATTCTCCTCACACCAGCTCCCTCAACAAGCCAGAAAGTTGCTTATGAGAAGAAAACGAAGTTCCTCAAAGACCACCAAGGGCCACCAAAATAAAAGCACAGGTACAGCACATCTATCTGTTGTCAGGAGCCAGCGAGCAGCTCTGGGCACTATCCAGGTGAAATACCACAGTCTTCACAGGGGCACGGACCTTATACACGTCAGTGCCTACATGGCTTAAGAATTACAGTTCTCCAATAGATTATCGTCTCAGTGAAGCATTAATTTTATGTTTTTCTTTAAAACAAACAGTACCCCCCCCACACACACAGAGGTGCCACAGCATCGTCAGGGGTGGAGCGGATCTCTGGAGATCATTGAGTCCAACCCCTCTGCCAAGGCAGGGTCACCTGGAGCAGGTGACATAGGAATGTGTCCAAGTGGGTTTGGACTGTCTCCAGAGAGAGACACTCCAGGATCTCCGTGGGCAGCCTGTTCCCGTGCCCTGTCACCCTTCATGTAAAGAAGTTCCTCCTCATGTTGGGGTGGGACTTCTTGTGTTTTAGTTTATGGCAACTGCTCCCCATGCTGTCACTGGGCATCACTGAAACTTCAGAAATGAAAATAATTCTCTCAGCTGTACGGAAACACACAAATTCAACACCAGCTGGTCACCGCGGTTATTTTAAGCTACCAACTGAGTAAGGGCTGTTTGGCCACCACTAAATACACGGCAGCGCTCGGTTTCCTCTTTCCCGCATGTTTTCCGTAAGGCTCTTCTCTCTGCTGGCTCCCCCACCGCTCACCGCCCCGGGCCGCCGCCCGCTCACGTTTCCCAGCGCGGGGCCCCCCCGGCACACTCACACCACCCGGTCCAGCGCATCCATCGCTGCCCTCACGTGCGGGAGGATGTGCGGGAGCCGCCGTTCGCGTCACATCCGCCGGGACGGCGCGGCGCGGCGCATGCGCTCAGCCGGGCGCGCTCCGTGGTTCCGTGTGGCCGAGGGTCCGGAGGGGAATACGCGCGGGGAGCGGCTGAGCGCACTCGGGCTGTTCAGCCTGCAGCACAGGAGACGGAGGGGAGACCTCACTGCAGTCTGCGACTTCCTCCTGAGGGGAACAGGAGGGGCAGACACCGATCTCTGTGGTGACCAGTGCCAGGACCCGAGCGAATGGCCTGAAGTTTTGTCTAGGGAGGGCTAGGTTGGATAACAGGAAAGGTTCTTCACCCAGAAGGTTGTATGGTTGCAAAAGTTAGGGTTAATAATAATAGAAACAAAAGCTCGACCATTCGAAATAACATCTAAAATATTTTAAAAACCCAACATTATTATGAAGGTACTCATCGTGTATGATATACATTAAATGTTTTCAAAAAATAATACTGATTACCAGATGAACTAGAACAAAGAAACAGCTTCAGTGTAGCACTGACAAACCAATGCTGCTGGAATCCTCCTTGTGCATAGGGAAAATACCTCACATACATAGTGCCAGACTAAGTAACCAGTTAACAAAACAGGAGAGAGTTGCTGTGTTTGCATTCTGTCAGAGAACAAACTCTTGAAGCACCTCTCTCTCTGTTCTCAGCGGCTGAAGCAGCCACAGCAAGAGCCCTCTCTGCAGGAGGCTCAGCTGCCACCAAGTGCACCGCAAACCCTACCTCCTGCACTCAAGAGCCTGCGTATTCCCAGGGTCGTTATTCCAGTTATAATTGTCCTCTGTCTATCAGCACCACACAAATCAAGTGTGAATGATGATGTTTTTAAACTTCCATGGTTGCAGTTCAATCTAGAGGGGTGGCTGTGCGGTCTCCTTGAAACATCAAATGCAACACTACCATGTGAAAGATCCACACCCAGGCTGGAGGCACACGGAACATGTTCCCTTTTCTTCCTCTCCCTGCCTCCCTTTCCCCTAGGATTCAAGTTGCTTCTACACAGAAAAAAAAAAAAGAGAATAATGGGATTGATGGTTTGAAACTGTTGCCGTTTTAATGACTTCTCTTTACTGACGCTATGCTGTGAACAACGCTGTGGGTGAGCTTCTCCTCTGATCATTACTAATTAAAGTATTACATAATTATGCTGGAATTAATTAGGTGTTCCCATCCTCAAAGCACTGTTGCAGTTACACTGTTTTGAGGGAGGCAGAGAAAGGAAAGAAGAAGAGTCAGAGAGGAAAACGTTTTATGCTTTAAAATTGTTGTGCTTTTGAAAATATCCCGAGTGCACCACACACTCAACTGTGATACAGAACGGTGTGTGGCAGTATAAATAATGTAGCAGTATCACCCACAGACTAGCTAGGCACTACAATACAGTCACATGGACTAGTCTGGGAACCACTGATGCATGGGTACAGGACCTTCACTATAAAACCCTTCAGAAAAATGCCAGAGAGGAAGATTAGAGCCAAGAAGTTACTGTGAGGAAAAAGAAAAATGGGATGACCACACTTCCTTTTGTATAACACACATTATATTACACAGAAAATGGGCGAAGCAGTGTGACAGATGCCTCTTTAAGACCTGGATTTCATTTGCTGACAAGTTTGCAGGGGTTTCCAAGACTTGAGTGTACAAAGCCCTGACCAACTTGCCCTGAATTTCAGTGTTTACAAGAAATGAAATAGGAAGCTAGATGAGAGACCTTCTAAAGCCCCTTCCCACATGAAAGATTTCTAAACTCCATCAAGGAGACAAAGGACACTAGAGAGAATCTAAACTAAGCAGTTTGATGATTCACACAGTCAATAAAAGCCACGCTTATTTGTTTTGTTTTCTTTCAATAACTGCAGTACAAGAGCAGACAGTATGTGGCTGAATATGACACACAAGGTAAAGCTATACTTGAAAAATTCAGGACTTTATTTTAAACAATTGTGTTTCTTTGTTTTTACAAAATGTTTCAGACTGTACAATACATCAACATTTTTCTAAGGTAGGAGTTTCTTTTAATTATGTAACCATTTCCACTTGTTCAGTTTTGAGGTAGGGATGCATACATTTCCAGTCAGTAATTTTAAAAAACACTTAAGCCTTTCCCACTATAATTCAAACACAAAAGCAATGCACAAGAACATAATGTCTGTTATTCCACTATTCATTTTTCAGATAAGGTGTCATGGCCTATAAAAGTTGGTCCATTAATTCCATGAAGAAACCCTGAAAAGATCAGAGTTAGTATCATGGAGGTACATCCTCTAAGGCAGCATTTCCAGAAGGAGATTCCTCTGCCCCAGAAGCAGAGCTGTCAGGCAGAGGAATAGGGGCATCTGTTTCCAAGGTGTGTTGCTTTTCCAGGTCACAGTCCATGTTAGAATTTCCTTTGCCACTCACCTCTCCCTCTGACTCTTCAGTCAATTTATCTTGGGCCTGAGCTGACTCCTCAGAATCATCCTTTTCAGGCAAAAAACTGCAAATCATATTAAGCCTGCTGTAGGAAAAATCTCTGTCCTTGATCTGCAACCACTCTACTCCACCTGATGTAAAGAAGGAAAATTCTATTAGTGACAAAAGGAATTAATATCAGTTTTTTCTTAGTTTAAATTCATTGTTATTAAGGCTAAGACTGACCAAGATCTAAGTAAAAGAACCATTTAGAAATGAAAGATGTGCATATCCCTCTCCTATTACTTTTCACATACCCATTTAATACTTTTCATAGTCAGAAAATACAATGCAGAACTAAAAAGATCTTTCTTCTGATCTAGTATGTCATTACCTGTAGTATTTAGCTGTCTGATGCCACCCTTAGGCTCTTAAAGTAACTTAAACATAAATCAAATGCAGAGAAAATATTTAATGAATGCAATGAAGAGAACAGAATATTTGTTCACCTAAATATTAGATCTTCTGGCAATAGGCAATGACAACAGAGACAGGACACGCGTTCTTGCTCTCTCTTTAACTCAAGTGTAACAACAAATTGGAACAGGTTGAAACCAACCCCAAATAGAAATGGGATTCCACTCCCATTTTGATTTTTACTCAGTACATGTTTTCAATACACAAGATATTGTAGTTACTTTGTATGCACAAGTTAAATTCCTGTCACAGTACAGAAACAAAGTGGTTTTCAGTACTTATCATCAGTATTGCTGCTCCAGAATAAAAAAGGCCTTTGTATTAAGCAAAATACTCTCTAGTCTCAATTTAATATTACATATACTATCACAATAATAGTTTCAGTTTAATATTACATAATTAATTCTATAGAGAGAAGTGGTATTTGGTCTTGATACAAATGCTGATGTTTCATTAGATTCTAGATGACATTTCATTTTATGCCTCCTATGGCCAGTGTCCAGCTGACTGCTCATATTTAAAGTAAAATGTCTATGAATTCTTAAAATATGAAGCAGTAACACTGACTTGAGTGAAAAAAGCAGCTAAAAGCAGTAGGACAGTTCTAATGAATACTGCTATATATAGTAGGATACTCACTATTTGACTGTGTAAAAGTACTGACTTTTGTACAAAAAAATAAATGGAGCAAACATATGAACCCTGAGTTCTGCCTCCAGAATAAAAATCAATATAAATGGTCTTCTAGGGATGTCTTTGCAAGTAATTTAAATTCATTTCCATGCAACTGTAAATTGAGTAAGTACAATTCAGTTCTTTTCAACAATTATAGAGAAAGTCACATATGGTGCCTAAAGAAGAAAGTTCCTTTAACTTCCTGCATGCTCTTGAATCAAACACTTAGTAAAGGCTGACACTCCCAAGCATAATCCACTCATATCCACATGCATAAGAGCAGAATCACTCACCAACATTCTCTTCTCCTTCTTTCTTTTCTGTCAGAAGGGTCCGTGTCATGTTCAACTTCTTCACTGTGTGGCACTTGTATTTCAGCTGTACTTTTTGGTTGCCTTCTGCATCTACTAAGAAGAGAGGAGAAAAAACAGTACCCAAACCCCAACTGTTACAGTGAATTCCACTAGCAACGGAAACACGATAAATATTTTTAACCTCCCTAGGTACTGAAACAAACAGAATATCAAATCACAACAATTACCTTGCTCTGTGTTTTCTTCAAAAACCACACAGGTTCCCAAGGTATCTATGAAAAACAAAGTGAGAAAGTTTTAGGGACTAATTTATATTATCTGCAGATAATGCACCCACTGGCCCAGCTGTGGGAATGTTCTGACTTCCAGCTCCTCACAGAGGCATAGCACAGGTAAGGAACTCAGGAACAGGCACGAGTATCACAGTCATTGGAAGTCACTACAAGAGAGAATCCCAGACCATTTTCTTCCAGACCAGTGTTGTCACCATAAGGCAAATGAGAGAACTACAGATTGCACAACGTGTCTCCTGCTTACACAGGAGACAACAGCACTTCAAGGCATTTTATATCCCACATTTTTGTCTACAGTAATACTAGCTGATTCACCCCGGAGTCAGCTTCCAGAAATACTTTCCTGGAAGTACCATGGATGCATGGTTAATTTAGTAGTGAACTCAGACTGCTGCTGCTCTACATGGTGTTATACAACAACCCACAACTTCAGCATCTCACAGGACCAATTGCAGTAAAATCACCTGATGTTAGGAAAATTCCTTGGGTCATGTGAAAAGGGAGAGATTGTATTCACATAAGTTTTCCTACCTTCATATTCTCCTGCAAATACATATCTGTCCACTTGTAAAATGGGTCTCTCTGTCTCTATTCCCTATGTAAAGAAGGATAAAATTGCATAATGTCAGGTCTGTATTAGCCCAGGTGAATTTCTCACTGTAAGACCAGCAAAGACATACATAGCAGAATCCAGATTATATAAATTTCTCATCATACACGTTCCCGTAAGTGTATTAAATACAAAAACAACCCAGACAACTCTCTTTTTGTAATCATAATAAAACCTAGTACAGAACTGTATGGAAAATGCTCTAGTATATTACAATAAATTTAGATCAAACTGCAGCCAACAGTCTATATAAGTTAAAGTGCTGTTATTTTCTTTAGGAAATTAATGTAACCTCCATTTCAAATTAACAAAAATATAAGTGTTTGCATGAAGATGATGTTATTTTCTAAGCTTCAGTTAATACAAGTTCTAGAAAGTGGAATAACTTTCAAATTGGAAAATACACAGGGTGAAGAAGTCCATCATAAGGCATTACATCAGCACCAGAAGTGCCACTGCAAGGTCACAGAAGTTTCTGTGATTACTGTGTGCCTATATTGTGAAGGAGTTGGAAATTGTTGCTATTTTAGTTTTTTAAACAGGGAGTAGAATAGTAAGGAAGCACTTCTATCAGCTCTTTCCTTTCCTCTAGAGTGCAGGTTTTCCACACACACAAGCCAGCATCCCATTTTTCTTATATAAGATACACTTATATACTGTATTATGATAAAAATCAATGTCTGAACAGAACGCACTAATTAAGACAAAATGACTTTGACTAGTACCTTGTGAACATCAGAATTATTCAGGACATGAAGACAAGCACATGCTAAGAGTTTTGAAGATAAGGCATTATATGGTAAATTGCATAAAATATAGAATATCACACAGGTTAATATGAATTTGTTCAATTTTCCTCTTAGATATTTCTATGTTTCAAAAGTACAAGATCAACAAGATTTAAGCTCTGGGATTCTCTTTCTTCTGCAGAAATTGAGAATACCAATAACACTAAACTAACATATAGAACATATTTTTGTGGGGTTTTTTTCCTTCTACAAGAAATGAAAAAAAAAAAAAAAACTACATCAGCGCTAAGCAATAGCATTGGGGGGGATTACATTCAAAATTTTATTTTTTTGGCTGATCTGCATTCCTTTGTGGGCTATGCAGATTTGAAGACTATCTTCCCCTTGTGCGACCAGCATCACAGAAAACTTGCTAAACAGAGTAACACAGAACAGATAAGGTTTTAACAAAAGTCCCTTACAAAAAGTCTCAAGGAGTGCTTATTCTGTGGAGTGAAGGCTAGTAGATGGCTAGTACGTGGATACAAGTAGGACACAGTATGGATACTTTAACCTTTTACTAGTAACATTACAAGGGAATCTCAAAGCACTACATTTAAAATAATCCCACCAGCAATACCTAAGCATCTGTAGCCATTCAGGCGTCAGTATGAATGATACATGCAACAAATTTCAAGAGAATTAGATCAGATCAAGGAAGGAAACCATCTTATGAAAGCATATCCAACCAAAGATTAATATTTTATGAATTTTGATTGTATTTCTACTTCTGAGACATTCAGAATTGACTTCACCATTCACATACACTGTGATCAGTGTCACACTCAGATGTTCTCTTCCATCTTCTCAGGCTATAATAAAGGTCTACTTTCAGAAAGTATGTGCATATCAGGAGTACTTGTACTATCTATACAGCTCTCATAGTCTACATGTAATTTTGAAGGGCAAATAAAATCTGTCCTATACAAATAAAATTATTAAAAACTCAAAAGGAACATGACAGAGAAACCAGATTCCTACAATAACCTTGCAGTGAAGCAAACAACATCTAAAACTGTTTACCAAATGCTTAATGCCCAGTTATCCTTTACAAGGCTTGAACTTGCCAGGATACATCTGCAAAAAACTCCATTGTAAATACACTGCAAATCTTAAATATTTTGCTTTACCTGTCTGCTGCATTCCAATTATGTGAAGAAGTGTGATTAACAATTTTTTTAATGTGTGGAATACATAATTTTAAAAAAAATTAACTTAGAACTTGAAATCAGAGCAGACACTGGTCCAAGCTTATATATACTTCTGAAAAAGTTTCCTTATGTTTATACAATAATAGATTCAAAGACTTTATGCTGTTTCTGAAAGAGAGCCCACAACATGCAGCCAAGTACACCACACATAATTCTCTATTAAAAATTAGATCTAATGCTATCAACATCAAGAAATTCAGAAGCAGCCTCACTCCCTTGTTCACATCCATAACTTACCCCTTTCCTATTGTGCTGTAATCACTCACCAAAATCTTGCACTTGTTCTCACATTTTTCTAAGAAGTCTGAATCAATAATTCCTGACAGCTCAACCATGACCAGTTGCTCCTACAAGAAAAGTTGATAATGTACAGCTATTACAGAACTCAGGGGTGCAAAAAAAGGCCTCCCCAAAAGCAACTGACACCAATAAGAACAGCATACAAAGATACAGCCTTTCAGGATAAACAGACCCCAGCTGGAGTTTATGCTGCATTTTGTCAAGAGACAGACCTCCAGGGAAATGTAGTGGCTCACTACTCCATAAGACACCTATTTCACACCCAAATTTTCCCGGCCTTTTCTTTCTAGCAAGCAATGGGGGAGAACTCTTTCCACCCTTGAAAAATGAGCATCAGTGTTGCTCTGGGGAGACCCTGCAGCACCTTCCACTACTTAAAGAAGGCCTACAAGAGAGTTGGACAGGCACTTTTTACAAGGGCCTGTAGTGACAGGACAAGGGGTAACAGATTTAGATTAAGAGTGGGTTTAGATTAGATATTGAAATTTTCATTCATGATTTTTTTTTTTTTTTTTTTTTTTTTTTTTTTTCTTCGGGAACCGCGTTGCGTTTTCCCCTTCCGTGGAAACTCAAATGGATTTTTTCACCCAAAATCCACACGACCTCACCTGCCCTGAGGGAACAACGAGCCCCCACCGTCCTCTTCCAGGCCGCTCCGCCGCCTTTGTTTGCTGCCTGCCTTCCCGAGCAAACCGGGAGCGATG
>VZTT01002598.1:65764-99626 GCA_013400855.1 Buphagus erythrorhynchus
TTTTTTTTTTGGAAGTGTGCTCAAGAATTTTAGGAACTATAAAACAAATCCTAATCCAGCGCTGAAACAAGAGATACTATGATGAGTACCTTCACTGCTGGAGACAGAAGAAACTTCAAAAAATATTCAACTTCTACACTATTCAGTCTTTACACTGGTGTCTTTAATCAGTGAATCAGTGTCATTTTGGTTACTCAGAAGAAGGTGAGTAGTTCAAAACTCTTGACCTGATTTAGAATATATATATATTTATTCTTCTGTAGCCTTAAGATTGTCTCATCAAAAGCATCCTCATAATATTGTGGAGTTAGGGTAACTACCAATGAAGGATCATTGCACTCAGCCTCCATGTTACCACCTTTTCTAACATTCTAGTTGCCACTGGTCTGTCTGTGAAATGAAGTAAATACCATTATTTCCATATTGTATAACTGGTTTACAGGATTGTGAGAAGAGTAAGCACTTCCATTCCTGCATGCAGTCCTCATGACTCATTAGAAGGCTAAATCTCAAGATGAAGACCTATAGGTCATAGTCCTTACCACTTGGTCTTTAAAGCATTTAAAGAGGCAGTTGTCTGTCTTCCTGTGTGGTTTCAGATTACATCAAATTTAAGTGTATTCCAGGTTGCTTATCAGTACAGTAAAATCCTGCATGTTTTTTTTCCTTTGTATGACAACAGAACATTCTTTTAAGGGGGAGATGCATGTGACATTTCTATTCTCCTCAGCATACAAGCAACCATTCCTCTGATTCCAACAGGGTCCCTGAGGCAGTAGAAGGAATGATCCAGCATTTGCAAAAAGGCCTGACTTAAAATCTTCCCATTTCACCCCAGAATGCATTAAAATATATCTTTCTGCAGATGGATAGAGGTCCATTAAGAAATTGTATGGGATGTATGGTTCTCAGAACAACAGAAACTTCCCATCACACTATCTCAGAGCTCAGGCTCCACTGCTAGAGTGCAATTTGGTTAGATTTGCAGACAGAGTGATCAAAATAATTCAAAGTGCCTAGAGAGTCTTACATAATCTTGAAAACAAAGGTTTCCAAATAATAAAATTTGAGGAACTGCTAGAAAAATGGTAGACTAGAACTGCTTATTTTTTAGGTGTTATTTATAGTTTTCCATATTTATATATATAAATATATACCAGTGTGTATTTACTTAGTATCTCCAATGTGTATTACACATGGAATACAGAGACTGTAAAAATTTCTTGAGTCACCATCACATAAACTGAAAAAAACTGAATATTTTGAGATATTCAGTATGGACTGAACATCTGTTTCTGTAACCATCTATTTTTTGTCTATTAATTCGCCTTGACTACTACAGGAAATTGAGCTGTGGCTCAATGAGATGGCAGTTACCCAAATTCAGTAAGAATAGCTAGGATTACGGTTCTTTAAGAAGGAGTTAAGACAGTTTTATTAAAGCTGGTTTAAATGTGGGTTCTGTGTGTCTCTGGACTATTCTCTTTGTGAAAAATCAAACTGGATAGCTTTTTCGAGTAGTTGATTAATTTCTTACCAACTGCTTGATGTAGTAACATGAGCAGTTGAAGAGAAATTTACTGGTTTGAAACTTCTTGTCTGCGGAGCCCTTCTGGGTGGTCTGCATAGTTTAAATATTTCAGGAATTAAGTATTTAAGAGATTACAATGTTAAGAGAGCAGGTAATCAGAAAATATATCTTTCTGTTCTGTAGCAGCACACTAAATGGAAGAACTGAAAGGCACAAATATAAACTGTTCAACTTTTTCAAGTCATGGCACTTAACAACAGAGTACAACTACAAATAAACTTTTTACCGTACTTAAAACCTATGAATTTACAGTTGATCATCTACCTAAAACCAGTGCAAGCACAGCTGAACCAATGCAATACTAACATTAAAACCAATATTAATCAAGAGCACAGACAATTACAACACTAGCTGTTTGTTTGTCTGTTTGCTTTACTGCTTTTACTAGCTCCATCAGCTTCATAATCAGTGCCCTTCAGCTGTAGGTACTGTAGTTTCAGCAATTATACCCTGAAGCCTTTGCAACTTTATCTTGTTGTTATATATGCCAGCTTTTGCTACAGCACACTAGGGAAAATATACCTCGGTAAGGGAAATGAGTAATTTTCTTCTTTTTCTGTCCTCCTCTAAGCCCCCCAGTACTTCACAACAGTTACAGGGAATAAATAAATCAGGCCTTTATTTAATCAGCAACTTCATCAACACTTTTGGTTTTATACCAGATTTTCACTCTAAATAAGATTTTAAGATTTGAGAATTAGAAACAATTAAATATTAGATCATCAAGTAAGATGAAAAAACGACTTCTGCACTATCTGAAAAATACTTGTCTGTAAGAACCCTTAAGACTGGAATATTAAGACTAGGCTGTGAGTGAGATGGTTTGGATAGTGTCTTACCTATAACATAGCTGATAATGTGGCTTTAGGAAAGATGCAGCCTAGAAAGAGTCCAAGTCTCCAAGCCTAATCAAGTGAACATACAATGAGTAGACCTAATGATACATGCCTTGCAGGATATTGTATTGAGGATGCTTTAATAATTGAATAAATACACATTCTTCCCTCTCCTCTCAGATAGTGCTGTTGCATTATCTTGGCTTTAGAACAGCACCATGAAATAAAAACAGAAGAGAAGTATCATTAACAAAAAGAAGAGAGATTGGAGAGGGTTACCATTAGAGGACAGCCCTCAAAGGCTTAGGCCCTCTGGTTAGTTTTAAGTTTCATCCTGAAATAGCATGGAATACATGTTATTGCTGCCTAAGCTGTTAGGGGTTCTGGCTGCAAAATATCACAACAGCTAAGAAATATTTTAATTAAGTACAGTCTAGTTTAATCTACCTTTTTATAGCTTGGATTCTAACTTTGTGTTTGAAATCTGACATTGGTGAAGTATTTCTTAACTTTTAAGGTCAGTGCTGTTAAAGATGAATCTAGTGAAGCTGACAGGTACTTAGCAAGTTGCATTTTGAAAGAAACAAATCCATATTTAGGGACTGGAGATGGCTATAAAGCTACAGTGGTTGCTGTGTGGATGGAGCTATCATATGGTGTATTTCAATAAATAATCTCTGGCAGGCACAGAGTCCACTACCTCTTCTGGAAGAAGCAGATGATGAAGAGGCACCAAATTGCTCCAAGTTTCTTAGCAAGAACAATGGATTTTGAACATTTTGTCTTGTTCTGCTACATCTGTGTAACTCCTGTCCACATGGAGAGGAAGCTGAAACTTAGTCCTATAACTGCAATTTACAACTCTGTTCAATCCTATGCTGGCTTTTCCTTGTCTCTCTATGGCTTTGTTGGTGCAGCAGGTTTAATGATGTAAAACAAGTACCAAATACAAGTAAGGCAATGAAATTGAAGATGGAAATCAGACTGTGGAGCCAGAAGTCCATTTCTAATGGAAATAAGAGACGAAAGTTCAATTTCTCTGGCTACCTCACAGACTCAAGCCAGAATTTTACACCTTTCTAATGCAGAGGGCAATATTGAGGTGTCCATACTGGAACCAGTGTTATTTAATATCTTCTTTAGTGAATGGATTGAGTGCGCTCTCTGCAAAATTGCAGGTGACACAAAACTTAGTGGGGCAGTTGATACATCTGAAGGATGGGATGCCATCCAGAGGGAGCTGGACAAGCCTTAGAAATGGGAATCTTGTGAAGTTTAACAGGATCAAGTGCAAGGTACTACAACTGTGTCATGGCAACTCTCATATCAATCCAGGCTGGAGGATAAACAGATCAAGAGCAGTCCTCCCAAAATGACTTGGGGCTGCTGGTAGATGAGAGGCTGGGCATGACCCAGCCATGTGCACTCCCAGCCCAGAAAGCCAATCCTGTCCTGGGCTGCATCCAAAGCAGCGTGGGCAGCAGGGCAAGGGAAGGGATTCTGCCCCTCTGCTCTGTTCTGGTGAGTCCCCACCTGCAGTGCTGCATCCAGCTCTGGGGTCCCAGCACAGGAAGGACTTGGACCTGTTGGAGCAAGTCCAGAGGAGGGACACCAAGTTGATTCGTGATGTGTCACCTCTCCTGTGAGGCAAAGCTGAGAAAATTTGGATTTTCTGCCCGGAAAAGAGGCTTTGAGTGACCTAACTGCAGCCTTCCAGTACCTGAAGGGAGCCTGCCAGAAAGATGGAGAGACTCTTTACAAGAGCATGTAGTGGCAGGACAAGGGGGAATGGCTTTAAATGAATGAGCAAAGGTGTAGATTAGGTATTAGGAAGAAATTCTTTACTGTAAGGATGGTGAGACACTGGAACAGGTTGCCCAGAGAAGCTGAGTATTCAAGGCTAGGCTGGAAGGAGCTTTGAGCAAGTCAGTCTAGTGGAAGTTGTTCCTGTCCATGGCAGTGGGGCTTAAATCAGATTATCTTTAAGGTCCTTTCCAACCCAAACAATTCTGTGATTCTATGTCTTTAAATGGGCAGATGCTTCACATGCTATTTTGAAATCTTAGTATTTAAGAAAAAATTTAGTGATGGACCAAGAGGATAAATATAATCTAGAAAAAAGATGTGGGGAAAGTAACAGGAAGGCTATAAACAACATAATTTAGAGTTAGAGATTAGGTAAAGCACCTGCATTAGGAATTACATGATACAAAAATGTGTGTTCACATTCTGGCTAATCCAGGAATGAAAAATGCTGAGTTTATGGTATTCATGTGTCTGGTCTTGCTCCTAAAAGTGACTGTACATATTTCACTTGTACACATATTTAAAATTAATAGCAGTTGCTAAAGGCAGAACTAAGCATGTTATAGAGAACGTAAAATTTACATAAAGATATGGCTTTCAGGCAGCTGCAGAAGCAAGACTCTCTAGGGCCTGTTTAATTTTTAAAAATGTAACAGCAGCTCCATTATTGTAAGTACAGTGTATAATAAGCAATAGAAGAAAATGTAACAGTTAACTTGAAATAGTTTGGGAGAACTCCACACCTTGGGTATGTATCCTCAGCATTATTTCCAAGCCTTGTGCACTTAGATATTGGTGGCATTACTTTTGGGATTATCACTAGGGAAACCTGAGTTTACACCACCCCAGTTGGCAAGCTTCAACATTTCTGCCAACACATTATCCTGTACCACCAAAGCAGCAGCCAGACTGACAGCCAGTACCTGTTTCCAGTCATCTCACCCAGATAAAAGTACGAGAGCAGTGTCATCTCTTTGTCGTCAGCACACCATAGTAAAGGTCTAGGATTGAAAACCACTGGTTTTTAATGCCTATTCAAGTGGCTTGGTACCAGCACTGGTGTCAGCATCTCCCTTTCTGCCCCATGTTGGAAGGACATGAGTGCTCGGGCACAGAACTGCCTTATCCTCTTTCCTGCCCTAATCATGCAACCTTCAGTCTGCCCATCCCCTCCATCCCCACAGTCTAATATAGAACCATAGAATGGTTTGGATTGGAAGGAACCTTAAAGATGCCCCCTGCCACTGGATGAGACACCCCCAGCTTTGCAACCACAACACTGAGCCCCAGGGAGCACCACTGGTGACCAGGCACCAGCTGGATGTGGCACCACTCACCCCCTTCTCTGAGTCTGATGACCCGGCCAGTTGTTTTACCCAGCAAACAGTGCACCCAGTTTCTCTAGCATGTTGTGACACAGCATCTAAGGATTTACTGAAGTCCAGATGGATACCATCCACCTTTCCCTCACTGAGCGGGTCAGCTTGCCATAAACAGAGATCAGGTTGGTCAATCAGGACCTGTCTTTCACAAGCACATGCTGGCTGGGCATGATTGTCCTGTATGTGCTGTGTGACAGTGCTCAGTACCACGTGCTCCATGACCTTCCCTGGCAAAAGGTCAGGCTGCCAGATCTTCTTCATGGTCCTTTTTGTAGGTGGGTATCACAATTGCTACCCCTCCAGCCAACTGGGACCTTTCCAGTCAACCAGGACAGCTGCTAAATAATTAAAAGTGGCTTGACAAGCTTTTTCACCAGCTCCATCAGTACCCTTCACAGGTAGATTTCTGCTAATTTGTCACGGCTGAGATTGTTAAAACAGGATCTCTTGATGCTGCAAGTTGGAATATCTTATTTTCGTAGTTTGTTAGGCATTTTTAAAAGTCTTAAGTACTTGGAATAACTACAAGTTACTATTTACTATCCAGAACACCATTAGAGGTATGTAACATCACAGATAATGGGTGACTAATGAAACCTGTATTCAGAACGAAGCAATTTAAAGGTTTTAGGCCTCCAATGCCAACACAATACTTAGTGACTTTGGGGGATATCAGCACAGCTGGAGCTTTGCAAGTATGATTAAACTGCAGCTGCTCTTCCTATAGGATTTAACACATGAACTCAAGGAATTTTCAATTGTGCCAGCTGCACATCTGCTTAGCACTGACATTCCTAGCCACTAGCTTCTGGTCTAGGTTACTATCTAGATTAGGTACCTGCCTACTTTATCTTAAGAGATAAATCTCACCTTGAACTCTCAAAGACAGTCTAAGCTTAAGTACGTAAATGTATGCCAGTTTGTTACTTAGAAACAGTTGTCTTAATTCAGAAGGCTACTTAGAATATTTAATTCTCAAGAAAAAAATTATACAGGTTGAATGTAGACAACAAATTATGTTCATTTAGAGAAACATTTTTAGCTTCAAGAACAGCATAACATTTTCACTTGGCTTCGTTTCACATGCTGCCTCATTTTAAACTGCCAGTGTGTTGAGATGCATCCCCTACAGGAGCAGTGCAAATTAGGACAGTAAGGACATAAATCTATTTCAGAATTAAACCATTTGGTATCAAAAGGCATGAAGAGAGTGAAGGATAGAATTGCTGGATCATCACTACAAACAATTTAAGCGAACTTTTATTGAAGCGTTAAGTTGTGGTACAGATATTTTTAAATGATCAAAGTCTAACACCACAGAAATTATAAACACCATACTCCCCCATCCTGATCACCCAGATAGTTCAATAACCCATTCAACAGCTTTCACTTTCATAGACGAGGCTTATGTTTCTTTTTGTAAGATGCATTCTTTCAGTATTACTTGAAAAGGGATCTTCAGTCTACTTAAAGGACCTCAAGCCAGAAAATGTCAGAACAATTGGGACAATGCAAGAACAAAAAAAAAACATTGAAATATTGGTCCTCAATATTAACACCAAAAAGCATTAGTGCCATTTACAGCATGTAATTGATAACATTGGTAAAGAACATCAATAATATGCTTAAAATAAAAAAAAAAAGTTCCAACCACTTGATTTCTAACCAAGCAGAACTTTAGTTTAGAAGCACTGAAAAAGCGCTTCATCTATAAATACGGAAGGAACAAAAGAACCATTGCATCAAACCAGAAAGAGTCAGAACATTGCAAGGACAAGAGGGGAAAAATAATCTCAATTTTGTTGTTAATATGCTGGTCTCACAGCTGTTAAAATCCCAGTATTTGCAAACAAACATAGCTGAAAGTGTGCCAGCTTTTCAAAGCCTGCATTTTAGTCAATACTCATTAAAGTGACTTTGAATTACACATTTATTCATGCTCCATGAATAGCATTCTACTTCACTTCTGTCCAGATGCCCCAGACAGTTCATGTTCTATACCTTCACTTAATGCCCTCATGTCACAGTAAGAGGAACCACCTTAGCAATTAGGAGGAAAAAAAACAGATGAAGTCACAACACTCAAGTACAACATAAGTCACATGCACAACAATGTCACAGGACTGTCACAAGACAGAGGCATTAGCTTTGCTTGGAACAACAAAATGAAGTAACACAGGACCAGTTTAGAAACACTCTTTACAGTCTGAAGTGGCAGGTCACAGGTTTTACTGAGAATAATCCAAACCAATCAACACACGCAGACTGGCAAATCTCACTCCTGCACTAGCCCTACCTGCCAGTGCTCAGGAGCACCAGCTTCCTGTTCTGACATAACAGGTGATTAGGACAGAAAATGCCTGCTGCCAATATGAACTTGCACTTTGCAAAGCTGTCACACAATTATGCCAAAGCACTTGAAGCCTGGCTCAGCTCTTCCCCTGTCAAGTCTTGGACCTTCATCAAATTCTGCCATAGCATAGCAGTGTGACAGCGTGGGGATGTGGACAGACAAATGACCATTAAGTTGAGACAAAATTTAGCCTGCACTAGTACCGATACCCAAGTTACCAAAAGTGAAAGACCAATGCATTAGCCCAGTTCTACAGGAGAGCTGAGCAAAGTCCTAGAAGCTTTATTAGAGAATGAAAAGTCAGTCTGATTTAAAAATAAATCAACCACCACCTGTAGTAGCAAAACAATTTGTAACTGTTTTAAGAACTTTCTCCAAACATGAAAGTGTTAATTAGGAATCAGTTTCATTAGAAATTACAGAAGTTCATCAAAAACTGTTTTAGACTGAAATCACAACATAGATTAAAGAAACAAAAAAAGAGTGACAATTTAACAGAGAATTGTCCCCAGTGAGTAGGTTGAGGCTGAAGTCTAATGAGGACGAAAGCCTTGTCTGTGGGGAATTTTTGGTGATACTTGGAGAAAAACTAAACTGTGTGTAATTCTACCTGAATCATTTTTACAAGTGTTGTAAAGTTTCATACAGTAAGATTTTTCTACATGCACTTCAATTTCACAGCAAGAGTGGCATAGAGTACCTAAACACAGAAGAGAGCATTCATGCAAGATATCTAACTCCTTGATATAATAATGCATACAATTCAAAATGGTTATACTATGATTACACCTAGGGCTTTCCACAACTACAAGGTGGTGGGAGTGGAAAGCATGGCCCCCTGAATCATTAACTAGAAAGCAACCACCACCTTCTATATGGGATTTCTTTTTGCGCTTTTTCTTCATTCTTAATCAACTGTGCTGTTGCTGGCGATTTTTTGTAAAACTGGTAAAAACAAAATTATAATCACTGAATTGGGCAATCTGGTGATCAAGACGTTTAAACCCCTCAATCTTCTGGGCAGAGGAAAACACTGTGCGACATTTAGAGCTCTAGAAAACAAAACAAAAAAAAGTTACTTTTAAAACTGTCATTTAGAGATGGATTAGCACACTGCATTTCATACATGGTTCTTACCAACAAGTTTTAAAACTCTTCCTGACAGTGGTGCAGAAAGCTTCATTCCCAAGCAGTGATTCTGCTCCCTACATATGGTACTCCTGTTCTGTGAACAATTAGGGGGGGTGGAGCACCTCTCCTATAGACACAGGCTGAGAGAATTGGGGTTGTTCAGCCTGGAGAAGAGAAAGCTCTGGGGAGACCTTAGAGCACCTTCCAGTACGTAAAGGGGGCTGCAAGAGACCTGGAGAGTGACTATTTGCCAGAGCATGTAGTGGTAGAACAAGTGGTAACAGATTTAAACTGAAAGAGAGTGGGTTTAGATTAGATATTAGGAAAAAAAAAAAAAAAATCTTCATTGTGAGGGTGGTGAGACACTGGAACAGGTTGCCCAGAGAAGCTGTGGGTGCCCCATCCCTGGCAGTGTTCAAGGCCAGGCTGGATGGGGCTCTGAGCAATCTGGTCTACTGGAAAGTGTCCCTGCCCATGGCAGGGGGTTGGAACTAGATGATCTTTAAGGTCCCTTCCAACCCAAATCATTTTGTGGTTCTATGATTAGCTGAGAGCAACACCATTAACAGTAGGTGTTCTACAACTGAGAGTTGCAGGCAAATCCAGAAAAATGCTAAAGCAAGAAATTATGCCTATACAGAACTAACACAGGAAGTCATTAGAATTCTGGGACTAGGATGCTGTAACAGTAGGTGTTCTACAACTGAGAGTTGCAGGCAAATCCAGAAAAATGCTAAAGCAAGAAATTATGCCTATACAGAACTAACACAGGAAGTCATTAGAATTCTGGGACTAGGATGCTGCATCTTACTGTTTCTGAAGATCAGATTTAGTACGTACCAAAGCAAGACTGAAGAGTATTTTTACTTTCCAAAGAAACTACCACTCAAAAATAGAAGCAAACTGGGAACTGTGAATCTCCAGTAAAAATCTCAAGCCTTGCTTCATTTGTGTCCATACGGATTTCATCAGCTGATAAGCTAATGCAAGAAAACTCACCTGATTAACAAAGAGAGTTGTCACAAATTTTCCTGGCTTGAAAACCTCTACAACTTTTCTAATCAGGTCATCGTAAGAGGTCTGACTTATGTTTGTTTCAAAACTAACATAAGAAAACTCTGGTTCTGGAGTGATGTGAATAGTCCAGTAAGTTCCCTGAAAAAAATAAGGTATTATTACCAGCATATAGTTATTTATTTTTATTTACCAATATTAATTATTAATGAGTATAAAACTTACATCCGATTTCATCCCATTCATTGAATACCCACAAGGATTGAACATCGTAGCATCAATAACAGAACCTGGTATCAGGTCACGAATTCCACTCATCTGAAACAAAGTTAAACAATTCTGTTTATCATGCATCCTTACACTTGTTTAGATTTAAGTCAAAGGCCAAATGAACATCTATTTCGCAAAGAATTCTCCAGATAACAGACAACCAGAATTCTCCCAATAACAGGTCAGTCTTATTTTGCGTACCACTGTAGATGACGTTGGTTTACATCCTGTCACTACATCAATGGCAGTGACAAGCTGCATGCAAGCTATCACACTGCCTCTTACAGAGCCCAGCTGCATCCATCCAAGACAAGGAAACAGCTTAGAACTCCAACACGTACTTGCTTTTGCTGCTGAAATGGCTTCTCTTCAACCACAAAGTAAAGACTGTTTACATTTACTCCAGAGTATGGATATACTACTTTATACCCTAGGAAGAAGTGCAATCCCAAGTATTTTGATTTACCACACAGTACCTGAGCTACGGCCAAATCTCAATAGCAAATACAGTATGAGAATCAAAGCCTAAGATGGAAAACAAGATGAAGTCAGTGTACTTGTCAGGAAAACTTGTTCATGTCACGTGACTTCCCCATCTGGGAAAAGGAGGCAAACCCATCAAGTTATGCTGAGACCCCAAATCTGCCCTTCCCCTCATCCAAATAGCTCCCTGATTTAACCTGGTTTTGATACCTGCTTTACCTTTGCACTCCCTTAGCTCCAGCCTAAGCCTTACTCCTTGTAATCTACATCCCTGAAAGCTACTCAAGTTGGGGTTTTATTCCTACTCGTACATTCTTCAGAGTAAAAGCTTCCAATCACCCAAAGCACTGCATATTGCTGCTTTCACTAAAGGAAGGACACTGAAAACATGAAGTTATATTCTCCAAAACATTCTTGAGTTAAATCCATTTTCCTCCCAAAGTATTAACCTGACACTTTCTACAACATCTCTCCTACCACAAAATAAACCTTGTATAAAAAGGTAAGTGAATGAAGCATTTTGTTCCCCAATTTCCACCATTCCCCAAAATGCTCAGTTTTCAAGCAAACATACACGAGTGACATCATTTGCAGTAACACCATCTTTCATGTAGAACTGGTCCATAACTACTGGGTCAAGCTCACTCATCAGAATTTCCAGTGTCTGATCAGGCTGATTGGATATCCGACTCTCTGGGAAATCCAGGGTGTACAGGTACCTACATAAAGCACAAATCAAGTATGTAACACATATTGACAGCACCAAGTTCTACTGTAAAGACTTCAAACTCTTCACATACATACCAGCAATCAGAGTTCATACGCCCCATGCAATAAGCTGCTCCATCTAGACAAGACAAAAAGGCCCCAGTTAACGTACCACAGCTGAACATTTATGTAAAACATTATATTCATTTCTTATTTAAAGACCTGGGGCCTTTTACAGAACCCCACAAGGTTCATTCATGCAGTCAGCACCTGTATCAAATTAACCACGCATTTAACTTCAGGAACGCAAAGTTAATAATCAGAAAAGCAAGCTTCCTCAGAAGTGGGTCTGGACACCCCAGCTGAGAGGCTACTATCAGGAAATTGATATTACAGCTTTAGCTATGCACAGAGAAACCGTGGTACTCTTAAAGCTTCTATTAAATGCACTTAAGATTATAATTTATTTTCAAATAACTCAGATGAGCACCATGGCTTCCATGTTCCTTCAAAAACCTGTCACTTTAAAATTTGAGATTCTTCTTATAAGTCTTAAACTGTATTAAATGTTTAAATTCAGTTTTTAGCATAGTAACTTCTCTGAGAAAAGCCCACATTTTTCTTCAGTGTATTACTTACTTTAAATTACTATCCTAGCTTTTTAATAGGGCCTTCAGAATTCTGCAGAATGACTGGAAGTCTGATGATCACCCCAGTTAAGACAAGGGTTAAATGTCAAACTTAGTTTGATTTAAATTTGGATCTTGGCAAGCTAGTATCAGAAATTCAGAAAATAAGTATTTATAGCTTTTGACTTATGCAAGTACTGCTGAATTCTTGGCCTGGCAGTGTGTACCTATTGTACTGCTCATCATTTCTCACATAACATCAACCCTTCACCCAACTGCTGAAGTTTCATCATCTTACTTGGGAAAATTTCATTAAGAAACTCTACTTCTTCCTGGAAATTCCTATGTGGGTACTCCTGGTGGGAAGGCTTCATGAAATTCTTACGTGAATAAAAGAAGCTCTGAAAAAATAAAGGTGCAT
Source organism: Buphagus erythrorhynchus (assembly GCA_013400855.1). NCBI lineage: Eukaryota > Metazoa > Chordata > Aves > Passeriformes > Sturnidae > Buphagus > Buphagus erythrorhynchus. Next base: position 78,389 of record VZTT01002598.1, read on the forward strand.
CTTAGGTATTGAGTATATCCCATCCATCTTGAATCTAAGAATTTAGAAAAATGCAAGCATTTATCATGAACTCTCACCGGACCTAAGTTTCATTGTCAAAACAGTGCTACCAGTATTCCTGTTTCAGAAGCACACAGTTATTCCTATCTTAATTTCTAAGCTTCAGGAGACAGTTTACTTACAAACTTGTTTTCCACTAGACAGCATGGGCATAGTTACTCTTAAGTAACTCAGCTCAATAGCATGTGTTAGTTAGCACCCACTAAGAGACAAATAAAAGGGCAACTACTACAGCAGAGCAATCTTACATTGCAGTCTTCCCATTATGGGAAGCACACAAATGTCCAAGTTTCAGAGTATTTATTGGAAAGAGTGAATTTGAAATAGTAGCAAAAAGCTTTTTGTACATTCCAAGGAAGATTTTTGACACCTTACCTGAATTGAGTCAAACCCACTGTACTCCCTAGCAAGCTCCAACAGGGGAACCAGTGCTTGCAGTAAGAGGGTGGTACCACACGTCTTCAAAATGAAACGTCTCTTGGAGACAAACATGCTACTCTCACTGAAAAAGAGGTGTTAAGAATATATTAAGTGCTCTACTAAAACAATCCAGGAGGGAGCTGTTAGGTCTTGGTCATTATCCCAACAAAATGTATTACTCTAAGTGAACACTCAGCATATGGCACAAACATACTTAGCAAACAGATCAAATCAGTAGAATGCAGCTAACATTTGAGAACTGTTATGACTTCCCAAAACAAACACCTGCTCCAAGCATGGTACTACAGAGCTGTCATGCTACAGGAAAAGGCACACTAGACACCCTCAAACTATCTGAGAAATAAGAACATGCTGGGAAGTGGGTACACAGGCACAGCTATATGATATGCCTCATAAGCAAGATACAGAAATTAACTATATATAAACTAAGTCAGCTATTTAACTACAGCCCAGCTGAACCGGAGATAGGCATTGATACTACATCCAGAACATTTAATCATGCTTAACAACTATCTTTTCCTCAGGTAACTGAACAATGGGAGTAAAAATTAGCTTAAGTAATTCCATTTGGAATGCTGTTTACAAATTCAAAATCAAGGTTAAATTTCATCCAGGATGCAGTGCAACTAGTTACTCTTTCCAAAATTTTTAAATATATGAAGCTTGAAGAAACAAGACTTGAACACAGTTTCTTTAACTAGCTTGCTCTTAGCACAGCCTTGCCCTCAAGGCAGTCTTTTAGAGTACAAAAGCTTCAGTATTTGTAATCTGAAGTAAACCAGAGAATGTCAAATGTGTCTGTAAAGTTCATGTACAAAAAGCAAGAAAGTATTTTGCAAGATGAAAAACANGAAATTAAAACTCGGCAAAAGTAGTGTCCTTACAACTAACTGCAGCACAACAAAAATGCCAGGGTTCCAGGAAAGCTACAGTTCTACAGACACCCTTAGGTCAGCTGCAAGAGTTGTTCTACTTGATTGTATTATGTGCAGTTAAAGCTGATCTACCAATAACGTTTTTTTGCTGATCTATAAGTGACACCTATAGCCTATTCTGCTGAAGTAATACTGAAATTCTGTATTGGGGACACTTATTTACTCATGGACAAAATTCAGTGATGAGGTGCAAAGCCACCACAACTCTGTCGTTCCTTTTGGTTAAAGGAAAAAAGAAACACAACCATGAAGAGACTTGCACCTCTGAGCAGGAGATGCCTGCAAATTGTAGCCATCAACTTGCCATTAACCCAAGATTGGATTCTCAGCCAATCACATATGACAGCTTTCACTTTCTTCCCTCCTAGAGACTAAAAGAATGAGCCAGTGCCTTACCTGAGTACATAAGCTTCCTGCTTGTCAGTTTTTGTCACACTTATGATCAAACAATGCACATTCTCCAGAAGTTTGTCCCACTCAATCCTGTGGAGAAGAGCACAAACAAAAGGTTAAACAAACCAAAGCTTGCTGGAGCCCTGGGTAAAAATCTCAAGCAAGACTATAGTCTTGAGTTACTGGATCTGAGAGCAAAAACTGGGAAGAGTTTTCATACAGGGACTGTCTCTCACAATAAGGTAATACTTCATTCTTTGCTCTCGATGGCTCAGTAGTCCTCAAAATCTGTTCCCATGGTCTGCTGCATGTGGACAATTGCTGAACAACAACCTCAAGCTTCTAACCAGGTGAGTCAGGATAACCTTAAATCCTGCATCCCACATGCTGGCAATTTAAGGTATGCTTTAGGTTGAAACTCTGTGCACTTCAACCACAGTAGTCATTGGCAACTACTGCAGTAATAAACCAGTAAGTTATTAAGATGTTTTAATTGACGAGTTTAGAGTAAAGTTCATAATTGAACTGAAAAGCAAAAAACTAACAGATTTCAATGGTCTGAATTCTTCTTTGACCATGCAGGATCACAGAATTCCTTCATACTGTGCAAATTGTAGCTATGGTGCTAGAAGTTTAATATTTCAATTTTTTACAAATATTACTCATGCTACAAGGAATATAAAAAAATTAACAAAACCCAAGGGGCTCAACTTAAGCCAAAAGACTTTCAAGTACTCAAGAGAAATGATAGACTTGGAAAACAGCTACTTTGGTTGTCACTACAGTCTTGTGTCTACACCAGATTAGTAGAATTCAATATAGTCAATTTTGCTATAAATAAGACAGGAAGAGATACAGCTTCCTGACGTCACAAAGCTACAAGACTGCCAGCTGTCCTACTTCTCCCTTCCCTCAGCATATTCCACCTGCAGGTTTGTGCTGGCTCTTGTCCTCAGAGCTGTCATGATCCAAGAGATTTACTAACCCAGCATAAAACTAAGCTACCCATCAGTAGAGCTGGAATAACTGCAAGAGCTAGGATCACAAAAAAATTGCCAATTTTTCATCACCAAGCAAGCTCAGCTTGCCCATATAAAACTGTCAGCCTAATCCTTCTTAAGGAGGCAGACCTCTCACCCTTTACTGACACTGCAAAAGCCCTGCAGCTGTACTCCAGCACAGAGCACAGAGTTAATTCCATCAACGCACTTTCNTCAGTTTGTGAAGTTGGAAGTTTTAGATTCTGTTGTAGGTATAATTAAGATATCCACATATTTTTTAGCCTTTCTAAACAGTCAGCAAATAAATGCCTTAACTTGTCCCTCAATGAATTCATTGATTCAAGAGAACACCTTTTGAAACTGAATTCTGTACGTTTACTAACACTCCAGTATTTTCTCATTTAAAGTACATATTACACCAGAATAATATTAATATATATATATATGATTCAACAAGAACGTACATTAAAAAATCCTATCCATTTAAAAAACCCTCATAATCAAGTGCATATCTGGTTAACTTAGAAATTCAGTGATATAACTGGATACTTAAAATCAAAGTGAGGTTTAGCACAGTTAGTGACCCTTGATGAAATGTTTGACGTGTCTTGACATGTCTGTGTATGACAGCACAGACACTCAAATCTCCATGTCAAGTTAAAAAGGTTGTTTTGAATGCTCAGCTCAAGTCCAACACATTAACTCAGGTCTATGCTTATGTCATTGACTGGATTTAGCTCTGTTCCTAAAACTCAAGTGTACAAGAAAATGCAAGTGGCTGCTCACCACAAAAAGACTGGTAAATGCAAAGAGTGAAATAGATATAATACAAACTATCTTCTAAATGCTCCTAGAAAATCATACTATTTTGCTAGTGAGAGTACTAACAGATTTAGTTTTCTCTGGCTACAGCACACCAGCATGAGTCTGCCAGCCACTCTTCCTGTAAATTGAACTAGGTAATGTCTTAGATTGTTCAAACCATTACAGCATCCCTACTGACATTTTATCTGCCATTAAATAAACACCCAGAGTCTGACATTGCATTTGGGAAAGGTGAGGAAGAGTTCCCTGATGCTGAGCTGTACTAACCCCATTTGTATGTTACTACAAATCTGATTTTGTACTTGTCCAAGTATTAATGGGCATGTAACTATCTTAGGCTTTGCAAGAGCATACATCTCTGCCTTCACAAGCTTCTTACTGGGTCAGACAGTCATAACCTCGGCCTTACGCAGGCAAGTGACACTTTTTCTTTAAGTATCACTGGAGTGCAGTTCTGTGCACACATTTCAGGGAAACGTCTTGTCCATGTTTCAGACACATATTAGCAGAGGAAGATGTAACAAATTTGGTAGTTCAGTGAGGGGTCAGTATCGCACCAACAATGCACTACTGTGTGTTAAGTGCAAAGCCCACGACGCAAAGGAAGTCCTGTTATGCTTGTAGGTACTACAGTTGGTATTTAGGTACTATGGCTGAAATCTGCAGTTATATGAGACCTTTGCATATCATAGCTATGCTCAAGTCATCACTATTGTACTACAGAAACCATAGCTAAGCATAAACTAAATGTTGTGTTCAGCCTTTATAGAAATAAAGGGCAAGGTCATAATTTGATCGATCTAGAGCAGCATTAAGGAAAAACCCTAAAACTTTAGAAACAGACAGGATGCCAAGCTTGCTCTAGAAGCATGCATAGATTAAAAAAGGGTTGCAGTACCCAGGATAAAACTTGGCCACATTAGGGAGAAGTTCTGCAGGATATTGGACTGTATCTATCTGAATTTTAAAGTTAAGTACGGAAAACTAAAGAAAGGCTGGATTTGATCCAACATAATCTATTTAAACAAGATGACCTTAGTGTTTGGCATGTTCTATTGTTTAAAGCACAGCTAAGGAAGAACATCTGGGACTACTTTGTACCAAGTAGGTTAAGTTCACTACAAGTATAACTCTTGTATTTCTTCCCCTTTTGTTTTTTTTGATCTGTGTAATTGTCACTAGTTGAGACAAACAATATCTACCTACACTTGAATGAAGAAACAAAATCAACCTTAAAAGTAGTATTTCAATGGTTATCAATACATGTATTGCAGCTATTCACTATAAGTAAAAATCTACTAAGTTAGTAATTTAAGTATTTGAGAACACTACTAATTTCATAACTGAGTTAAGCTTTAACTTGGAAGCAAAGCCTGCAACTGAAAAAGGGTACCCAAGTAAGACTTGATTCACAATCAAGTGCCATCATGCCTTCTGCTCTTAAATTTCCCCCTCTTCAATGATCAATGTACAAGGCATCACTATTTTCTAAATTGTTTCCTATAGCCAGACATCAGGACAATGCCAGTTTGGAAACTGCTTTCCTATATTCAAGCATAGTAGAATATGATCCATGAGAGTCACTGGCAGCTCTTTCTGGCAGCAAGTTCTGCAGCAGACCTGCAGACACCAACTTGAGACTGACTCCTCACTTATGTGGGCTTATTGACCACTTCATTCAAAGTTGTAACATCCCCTTTCTGAATTTTCAAATAACTGCTACTTATCCAGAGTCAAATTAGTTTCTTGAAATGGGCAAGCACGATGCACCTTAAATGGCTGCGCCTTCTCAGAGAATAGCAAATGAAAATGGAATACATCTACACAAGTGTGAAGAACTGTCCTTGTTTGAATGGTAAAAAGCTATTTGTTCTACACCTGACTAGCAGAACGTCGCAAAAGAAAAAAAAAATCAAGTTTAACAATCTACTCCTATACCTGTGTTGCAATATTTAGTGCCTCATCAACAGACTTGTTACCAGAGTACAAATAACTTCCATTCAACTGCAAACCAGGTATGTCAGTAGGGAAAAGCTATTACAGCTGAGAAGTGGCTTAATTGTAGGAAGTATGCTTCATAGTCAACAGTTCATCTCAACCAAGTCCCAAAGCATCATATTTGCTTCTTTATTTCAGAAGGAAGTTTTCCTTGACAGATAAATCCATGCTTTTGAATGCAAGTTATTGGCCTCTTCTGAGCCTTTACCTTCAGGGGTAAAACACATTCTTTAACAAGAGTCAAGCATACCAAGCACAATACTGCTGTTTCAGGCCAATTGGGAATGTACTAACAGCAATTTGAAGACATTAAGAACTACATCAAGAACTCATTCCTATCAGCAACCAACAGCCTCCTCAAGCACACCACCCTACCATCCTAGTACCAGGACCTTCCTAAGGTAGTCAGACAGCACTGTGAAGAAAAGCTGTACTGCAGTAGGACAGGAATTCTTAGGAACTAAATCATATGGAACTCCTAAAGACAGCTTAACACATATACATACTTTTGCATAGCTTTTCATTAGAATAGAACAGCTGACAATTCTTTAGTACCATAAGTAATAAGCATTTTAATCTTGACTATGCAAGACCTTGTTCTAATGTCAAACATTCAACTGCAGAACAACCTTTTATCCCCTCATGTTACCTACTAAATGTTTTTAGGAGCCACATGGGTATCAGTTACCTCATTAGCAGCTAAAGTTAAATGGGCACATTCCTACCAACACCATGATCCAGGCAGCCTAAAACTGTGTCTAAACTGCCTACGCAGAGGAGATGCAGCCAAGACACACAAAAGTTGGCTAAACATCGGTGTCAGCAGAGCTGGAACATTGCTTCCGAGCATCCCAAAACAAGTAGGAACAGTACAGACCACACAAAAGTCACAAGCATTTTAAAGCACCTCTCAGCAGCTCATGTATTTCTCTGCAGACAGCCTATAACTTATAAAACTTAATTTATAAATTGCTGTTTAAGATAGGTTACCTTGAACCACTTACACAGTCTGAGTTTAGGCTCAAGGTGCTTGCAACTTGATTAAGTTTACATAGGCAATATCTGTGGGGTGCATAAAAGTGTCACACCCTGTAGATTCTCTGAGCACAGATATACAGAGACTGTCCACATCTCCCTTATCTTAAACCTAAGAAGCCCTTCAGAGACATGCACTTAATCTTGAGAGACAGGCACCTGGGTGGAAAATTGCATCCACATTGATGCAGCACTGCTCACAAAATCCTTCTTACCTAGAAAGTCCCAAGCCAACTATTTAGAGCATCACTCCCAAATGAAACCAAGGTATTTCAGCAATGGCACAAAGATGGCCACAGCTGGGGCTCTGAAGGCTGCATATTTCTCCTGCTGCAGGCCTTACACCACTATTGCAGTTATACGGAATGGGGACTCCATCCTTTACATCCAAAGATACTCAATGGGTCTTCCCAAGTCTCTCATATCCAAGGACATCCAAAGTGTTTGAGGAAGCATGAGCTTCAGTAGGCACAGCAGGACTTACAAGCAACATTCAGGGCAAATTTGAGTGTAATTTTCTCCAGAAGGAACATACTGTAAGGCAGCAAGTATCTACCAAGAGCCCCAAGTCTTCCTGTTCTCCTGGCTGAGCAAACAACCATTAGCAAAGCCCTTTGGGAATACACCAATAGCTGCTTATTTATTTTCTACAGAGTCTCACTAAAGGCCCAGACCTCTGACAGAAAGTAACTACCCAAATGCTTCAGCACTTTTACTGGTAAGGCAGGAAAATGTCAGAAAGTCTTCAACCTAAGTCTTCACTTCCTGCAAGCAGTATCAGAATCAGTAGTATGAGAGTAAAAGGGTTTGTTTCCATTGTGTGAAACCATTCTTTAATTACAATTTTGAGTTACAAGAAACATTTTACTTGTAGTTTTGAACGTGATCTAAAATCTAGTAGATTAATATCCATTCTGATGAGGGGAAGACTGAATTCTTCCATAAAGTTCTCCAGATAACCTTGCATTACCCATAAAATAAAGCTCCACAAGTACCCTGGGACAGAAGCCCTTATCTTAGCACAGCCCTGCCTTCTTTCCAGAGTCCCTTCAGTTTTGTTCCAAAGCACTGCAGGCATAGGAGCAGAGCAAGGCTCATGGCCCAGCTTCCTCGTACGTTCAGTGTTTGAGGAAATAGGCAAGTAACACTGCCCAGGACTGGGGGAAGGGGGCAGAGGTGCAGCGGCACTGCAGCAGTGAGCTGACTCAGGCTACAGGGTGCAGTACACAGCAAGGATTTACAGGACTCCTATCAAATCCTTGACTGTATCAAAGCTTGGGAGCTTTCGTGTAGCACAGGACCAGAATGTTGTATGTGTCACTCCATACTCCTCATTGCTGCAGTTTTCTCCAGCTTGTGTCTCCACATAATATAGACAAATAGGAAGCAGATTAAAAGTCCATAAATAAGCTCAATTTCAGAGTATTCCTCAGGGTTGTATGCTTGAGATATGAGCTTTTAACACTGGCATCATTTACAGTTTCAAACTTCTGTACATTTAAGATCCTGATAGCCCTTGAGATGGAAAATGTATAGCTGCATATCATCTGAAGGAATAAACAGCTTATTTTACTGTGGGGATAGTGAATGCACTACACAGTCACCATGGAAATCCAGGGTTTGCAGCAAGTTCATCATGATTTTAGCAAACCCTCTGTTTTCTATACATAGTTTAAGGCTATTTTCTTACGAAAAAACATGCTTTACAAAGCATAGTGAGAACAAGCAATAAAATTAAAGCAAATTATTTTGAGACCACAAAAACATTAACTTCATTTCACTGCTGGATATAAGCAGGGTAGGCATATTTAGATGCTTGCCAGTAACTATTTCAACCACAAGACCTTTCTGCATAATTCATTAACAAGTGAGCAAAAGCACCCCAAAACTTAACAACAATGTAGAGCTCAAGTTCTGTACATTTTTGTCGGGACCTTTATTGAATGTATTAAAATGACAAGAGATCTTTACTGAAATATGTTGCATGTAATCCAAACTTTTATCCAGAAAGCAGGTTTGCCCATAGGAGGGAAAACATGTGGGCAAAAAAAGTCTTAATTCCATCAGCTCAGGAACTTTTTTGCTGATGATATCCTGCAAAGATTTTAAAATATCTAATGCCTAACAAGCATGCACAACATGGAAATTTTTAGCTTTGAACACCAGCTTAGTCATTCAGTAGATGAATGGTTCACATTTCACTACTAAGCAGGTATTACAATACAAAAGGCAAGCTCAACTGGTTTGCAACTTGATTCTAATTTAGCTATTGTTCTACAGTTTCAGCTTTGATTTCAGATTCTGTTCAACATAAACTAGCTTATTCAATCACCATTACAGAATTAGCACAGCAGGATACATTGTATTCAGGACTTTCATTTGTATCTATCAGCTGTAACAGGTAATTTAATTCTGACAGTTTTCCAAAAGAGAATGTTTGTGGAAGGTCATTTCATGCAAGAAACACGGTATCACTGATAATTACAAGTGGACTCGGGTTAATAGCACTTTCAGACATGTCACAGCTTCCTACCAAAGAAAGTAAGCAACTTCGATTAACATGTTGTATTAAGAGCCAATTAACACGAAAGTCTTCAAAGCCTGCTCACGGCTCTGACATTGTGTTAAAGACCACACGTTCAACAGTTAACAGTTTTTATCCACTCTATTAAAACTTTACAGCCATATCTAAACCACACAAACGAACTGTCCCAGTACCCACACTGCAGTTACATTAAATGCCCTGGGAGCAGTTTAAAAGTTAAGTTTGCAATTTTGCAAACATGGGTCTGAGCTGACAAATGGAGCACCAGAGATAATGAATGTGTCAGTGAGGAACGCATTCGCAGAATGCCATCTCTAAACTACATCTGCATGTTAACACGAAGTCAAACGAGTACTTTTGGAATCTTTCACATTTTAAGTCAAACACTACAGGACTCCTCCAGCACTCCAGTAGATCACATCATCTGCAAGTATTTCAACCAGGATTTTCCTTCCAGGATTGCCTGGACATTAACTATACAAGCTGTTACCCTGTATCTGCTACACCACTAAGCCTCAAAGACCTATAAAAAGACACTTGATGATTTTCACGTTAAGTACATTATTGAGAAAGGTCTAAATAGCTTCACAAGTCAAAAGTTACACAAGCAAACTACATCATTACACCAACAGGTCAGAGGTAAAAAAAGTATTCCGCAGTGCTTCTGGTACAGCAGAAATTAAGCTTCTACTAACCATGAGCATTCAGACATGCACACACATGGGCTTTCATTACTTCAAGAAACGGCAGTTATCTCCGTACTGCAAATTCAGACCTGTGAATAACTAATTCTGCCGATATATACACATGGGAAATTTGCTGGGAAATACCAAAACAAAGGTAAAGAGAAACAGGATATATATCTGAATGGAGATCATTAACATATTCCAAACATTAAATACACTATGACAAGCTTGCTTGCTCAAACTCCCTGACCAGAGACCACTGGGTAACAGTGATATGCAGAAGCAGATCCGGGTACACCGAGAGTCAGATCCTCCAGCAACCACCCGAAGCTGAAAAGCTGAACAGCTGACCATACTGAAGGTGAACTACTCACGTGAGTATAACCTTCAGATTTGCCCTGTTTGCTTAGGACAAGCCTACCTTTTCCAACTCTGTCAGCTGCTCCCACCTACATACCATTTCTGTTGTCACTGCAAGCTTATCCATAGTTCTGCAGATTTTGCTTTGTACTTCGAGCTTGCAGGTACCATTTTCTGACACTTCCAGAAGACAATTTTTTGTGGATCTACAGCTGGACCCTCACAGCCAGAAGTCTAAGTATTCCACAGAATCCTAGAATGGTCTGGGTTGGGAGGGGCCTCAAAGATCACCTAGCTCCAGTGTTTCTACGCTATCCCGCTCCAAAATACAGGACCGGCGATCTGCAGTACAGACGCGCCGTGCCTGCCTTGCCCAGCACGGCTCCAGAGCCGCCCCGTGTACCGGCAGGTGGCCATCGGCTCCTGTGCTAACAAAGGCGGCGCAGGCACATTCCTGGGCGGCGGGCGGGGAGCGGCGGGAGCCGGTACCGAACACGTGCGCCGGGAGCGGCGCGGAGCGGGCCCCGGGCCTTCCTTCCCCCGCCCCGGGCGGCGCCGAGCGCGGCGCCAGCGCATTCCCCACATGCCCATTGGGTGACGGGCGCGGCCCGGCCCTCCGCGCCGTCCCGCTCCCATTGGCCTCGGCTCCTCAATGGGAGAGAGCGACGGGAGCGGCGGCGCGGCGCGGCCCGGGAGCGCGGCCAGGACACTCACGTGTAAGCCGCGGCCCCAGCCACACTTCTGGGGGAGGAGGGGGCACCCCCCTTCCTGGTGCCTCCCTCGCTCCGGTGCCCACCGCACCGCTAGGAGACACGGGAAGGGTCCCCGGGTACCGCCCGCTTCCCTCGGCGAGAGCCGCTCACTGGACCTGTCCGGCTACGCAGTGCCGGAGGTCGCCGCCACACCAGCCATGTGAGAGGGAACCATCAACCCTCGCCGCGACAGCCACAGGGATCTATCTCCCTTTCCAGCTTGCCTTAACCGGGAGGGAGATTCCTGCGCCTCCGCTCTCCGCACAACGACACAGGCAGGGACTTCCCGAGCCTTCTCATCCCGAAACTGGCCGCAGGAGCGGGACGAGCCGCCGCAGAGGGGTGGGCGCCGCTGCCGTGCCCCGGCCGCCAGCAGCACTGCGACACGGCGCCCGGCCCCCCCGCGGCGCTCCCGGCCGGCGCGGCACACGCCCGGCTCCGCTCCGCGCTCCGCCGCCACATGTTGCCAGCGGGAACCGCGCGGGGCTGCACGAGGTGGCGGCACGGAATGGCTTCCGGCACCGCCACCTCCAGCCCGCCGGACCAGGGGAGCCTCCCTGCCCGGGGGTCTCTGGAGGGCGGCGGAAGGTCACCCCCGCGGGCAGATGCCGGGACTGTCACCGGGGGAGCGGGAAGGCGGCCGGCGGCGCGGGAGCCCAGCCCCCACCGGACGGCCACCCCGGAACCTGCCTTCCCCTGGCGCGGCCGCCATCGCCCCCCAAAGCGCTGCCACACCCGGGCCATTCAGGAACCCTCCCGCTCCGCCGGCAGCCCCCCAGGCGCAGCGCCGTCCCCGCCGCCGCGTCTCCCCGCTCCGACCCCACCCGTTCGCGGACCTGGGTATGGTGCGGAGGTCGCCGGACCCCTTGCTCTGGTGCGGCTCCTGCTGCGCGGGCTGCTGCCGGGCAAACCACACCTCCAACAGCTTCTCGGTCCCTTCGAAGAAGTGTGCACCGCTCTCCTTCATGGTGAGACAACTCGGCAACCAACAACCACAGAAATTAAACGACAACCAAACTGCCGCCCCCGGCCGCCACCGTTCGCTGCTGCTGCACGGGCCGCGCTGCTGCCGCCGCCGGGTCCCAGTCCGTCCCGGGCGGGTTTCACCTTCTGGGGGATTTGCGTAATATTAATAAAAAAAAAAAAAAAAATAGAGGAATAAGTAGAAGAGGGAAGGATATTTTTTTTTTTAAACGGGCGAAAACCACCCGGAGTGCGCGGCGGCGGATGCGGCGTGAGCGTGTGTGAGCGGGTTACAGTCCGAGCGGGGGTGCGGGCGGGCGATGCGGTTCGGTTCCTTGTAGTCCGTGTGTTCCCCTGTTACAGAGAAGAGCGTTGAGCGAGCGCTAGCTAATGTCGCCGGCCATACTGTGTAAGCGAGGGGCCAGTGCGCACGCAGCCGCCTTTATATGCCCGCATCACGCCGGGTCGCGCTGCACATTGGGTGGCCGCCGCTCCGGCCCGCCCTCCCCCGCTTCCCATAGGGTGGCAGCGACGCCCGTCAAGGCATATGCCGGTTCCTCTGGCCCCACCCGCTGCAGCCAGCCTGCCCGCCCGCCCGCAGGGAGCGGGAGATGGAGAGCGGGCGGCGGCGGGGCCGGGATCGGGGCAGCGCTCGGGGCCGCGGTGTGGCGGCCGCGCCGGGATCGGACCGCGCCGCTCCCAACATGGGTGCGAAGCACGGGCTGTGGTCAGCAGGGAGCCGTGACAGGAGAAGCAGGGCTGGACGTGGCCTAAAGACGGCGGGGCAGCATCCCCCGAAACTACTCGGCGCGTAGCGAGGGGCGAGCCCGAGAATTCCGGCTCTTCCGGGGCCGCGGCGGCAGCGCTGCGCCCGCACCCGGCGCTCCTTCCCTCTGCGCCCGCCGAAAGGCGCTTCCCTCGCTCGTAAGAGCAGCTCAGCCGAGCGTTCAGGCGTAGTTCCCGTTCCCTTCGCCCCTTCCAGGAGCCCAGCGTGTGTGACCGAGAAATGAGGAGTCACTACGCGGGTGTGTGGCGCAAGGAGCGAGTGACCGGGCAGGGCATGTGCGTCTGTGGGTGCACACGGGAGGGACCGCGGATCTGTGCGCGCGGGTCAGTATTTGATAACCTGCGACTCTTTTTTTCTGTTATTTAGAAGAAATTGTTGAAAACCATATAGATCAATGGTCACCTAAAGCATTTTTTTAGCGGTACCGTAACACATTATAAACTCAGTGTTGCATACTCCGTAGTCTGAGGAAAGGCTCGCAACTGACCAGATGAAGAATAGATAACCCCGTCTTCCCCGATGAGCCTACGGTACTTGCACTACATGGGACAGGCAGCAGCAGATGGCTGGGGACAGATGAATGAGTCCCTACTTGGAGACAGCGAGACAGCAGCGGACGGCATAACAGGCAGTGGGCTCTGTCCACCAGTGGAGGAGTGAGTCACTGAGCCAGTGAGTCATTGCCAAGGCAGCTGGACGTGAATCATTCCCTAGGTGGCTGGTTGCCGCTGTACGCTCCCATTGCACAGCCTTAATAGCTGGCAGAGAACCATGCTCTCCAGTGCTGGGGCTTCTCTGGATTTTATTAACTTGGTGTGAGTTGTGACAACTCCAAAAAAAGGTTTTCCTTTCTCAGCCGTTTGTCTGTACCTCCATGCTGCCTGCTTCCTTGTGCCAGTACAAGCACTTGCATGGCTGTGTAGTGGACTGCATCAGGTTTAATGCTGACTACTTTGTTTTAATGATGGTTAATAGTTTTTAATTGTGATCAGCTTTAATTTGCATCAGTTTTCCAAGCCAGTTCATGTCCCAGCTACATAGATGCTTGTATTGGTACAAATAAGAAGCTGTGCTTGGGCATGCACATGAAATTATGGATGGGGAGTGCAGGACCACTAGTTTCAGTAGCCACAATGGATTAAATCTGCTTAAGGTGCTAATAGAACTACAGCTGAGAGTTTGTGGACTTAGTCCAGCCATATTCCACATTTACTTTTAATACCAGTCCACCCATCCTTCTTTCTAGATGTGCAGTACTAGTTCCTAGTTCTGTCTTCTGTTGATTTAAAGTTTTCTTTAGTTTTCAGTCAGGTGTTTGATCCTACTTGCTGTTTGTAAGTGATCTGTGTGACATTGCTCCAGATATGTCTTTTTATTGTCATGGATTCTGTCTCGTATGGAGTTTCAGACTATGGTGTGGTCTCACAGCGTGTCTTGGACCACGTGCTCACAAACTTTATCATTTCCTGAAGTCTTGACTGCTCTCTTGTCTGCCCCCTCAATTCGTTCTTTTTCTGACTTTTCCAATTCAGGACTTGGCACCTGCTGCCAGACAGAGTTCACTACAGTCAGAGTGGCCCTAGCCCATTGGCTGTGAATGTTGTCCCTTGGTTCTAAGGCACACCAACTGCCTGTAAGAATGCATTTTGGAGGAGGATGAGATTTAAAAAAAAAAAAAGTAGAACATTCTTTTTTTATTTCTGGGAAGTTTCTCAGTGGGATGGATAACCTATGAAACCACATGAAGTATTTGTTTGAAAGTTTAACAAGGGACAATACAGCTCAGTATCACCAGCTGACATGAGGAGGGAAATGATCTCAACACTGAGTAAGATGAAATAGTATTTTTTCTGATGTGTTAGAAAAGTAGCAGGGTGATGTTGTATATTTGCAGCCAGATCACCTAAAAAGAGGTTTATATTAATGCTGATGGCTGCAGGCCTTCCTTCACAGGAGTCTGGATTGCTGACAGATTCACAAAAAACAGGTGGAGGAGGGAAAGGAGGGAAACAGTGAAAGCTCTTTTTTGAACTTGACTGACAACTAGACATGAACAAAGTATTGTCTGAGAGACAGGCTGAGGTTTCAGGAAGGACAGAAAGAGATTGTTTTGGATTAGAGGGAGGTTCTGTGAGTCAGTGTTGGAAAGATGTTTGCTGAATTCATGTTTACAACTGAGATTACCCAGAGATAAAGGGCAGGACAGGAGCTGAAGGACCAGCAGGTTTGAAAATGTTCATTCAAAGGGGTTGCATTAATTTAACTAGACCAGTTTTGAAATTGTTTTAATAACATTTATCAGGCATTTGAATCTGGAGGAAGAATGGCTTGGGAAGACAGGAAGGCTCAGATATCATCATATGATTGTGAGAGACAGGGCCAAAAATTGTTTACGATCTTGTTCCTTTGTAGTAATCTGCTGGCACAACAGGCTGTAACTGGCCAGGTACATTCCCCTGTGTGCAGGAGGAAACTCTGTGTTACAAAAAACTGTTGTGACTATTGTTGTAACCTTTTTTTTTTTTTAATATTAGGTATGTTACTAAGCCCAACAGTCAGAGTAGTTCAGAGTTTCTGCATACCAAAACAAAGCTTTGGGGCAGTCAGAAACAGAATGCAAGCCTGTATGGTACTGAAGCTGCTCCCCATTTTCATTGTTATAGCCAGCTGCAGAACATGGAGCTCACAGAGTTAGTGTGAAGCTAACTTGCTCTTACCCATATTCTTGAATGGGGTAAGCTTGGTGTCAACAAATAATCAAGTCCAGAAAGAAAGATGAGAAAGTATGAATGTTTTTTTTTTTGTATGGAGAAGGACAAGGATGAATTCTGTTTTCTTAGCCAGTCTCTTCACACTTTCCCAGTAGCACAGAAGACCTGTAGAGTTCTTGAAACTTCTCGCTAGGGAATACTTGTGTAGAGGTTTCCTCACTTCAAACAGCTATTTTGAGCAGCTGGAATGATCCATAGGGGACTGTGGCAGCAAAGTCATTTAGAGCAGCCAACTTACACGAGAGGCATTGCCAAGAAAAATTGAGATTCAAGTATGGAATTAAAGCCGCTTTTACCAGCCCTCCACCCACCAGGCAGTAACGGATTGCACTCACTGTCTGAGAAGGAGAACATTCCTTGTTAATATTTATGTAAAAGTTATATTCATGCTAATTCTATGCATCTCTGCTATGTCACCATGAAAAGCAAAAACTAGTGTGCTGTGAGGAGGAGCACTATCTCAGTGTCTTCCCCAATTGTTACAAAAGGAACGGGAAAGCAAGCTGCTGTAAAGCCAGTGTAGGCATAGAGAGTGCATGACTTTCAAGGCATTTTTTCACTTCTTTTGGAAACAAAAGCACTCATCTCCACTGTTGCCAAACTGGCCCTGCTCCTCCATTTCAATTTTTATTTACTTGCCCTGCTTCTCAGGTTTCTGCATACAGAAAGGACAGCAACCGCAGCCAAGTTCACAGTTCAGAGAGTCAAAGGTCTCAGAACAGAATTTCTCAGCAAATCTGGGCTGTTCTGTTACATGGTAGAAATTGTAAACTGTCATAGCAAAAAGCAGAAATGATCTTTCAAAAATGGGAGCTATTTTTAGCTCAAAATAGTGATTTCAGCACCTAATGCTGTTATTCCCCCCTGAATAAATGGATTTATTACCTACAACCAGGAAATATCCTTCTAAATTAAATGAGGAAGGTAGATATGAAGAATTGTGCCATGAAATAATTTTCAGGATGCCAGTATGATTTCCTCTGCAGTTAGTTCAGATTTGACTGATAGTTGTAAATGTAGTGCTGCCATATGATTTATCTCATCATAAATTATACTTGCTGACAAAAAAAAACAAAACACAACAAACAAAAAAACAACCAAAAAAAAACAAAACAAACAAACAAAAAAAAAACAAAAAAAAAAAACCAAAAAAACCAAAACTGAAGTGCTGACAATTAAGTAACTCTTGTAAAACTCTGTACATGTGAAATTGTAAAGCAGAAGTAGCATAACTTTAATAATTGTACAGTGTATGTCTTATTAAAAAGATTAAATTAATGAAGCTTCTTAAGGTTTAGTTTGTAGATCCAGTTGCAAATATTTGGCTAATGGGAATCATCAATCAATTAAATTTGGAAAAGATTAATTAAATGAAAAAGTTGGGAATTTCAATTTTGATCTAAGTTATACTTGCTGCTAGTTTATGTGTTCTGCAGGCCTGGATGTCCTGGTGATGGGCCATAAAAACTCCACTGCTGAAATTAACTATCACTTTAGTGATGGGTGTGAAATTTGCTCCTCTCCAGCCACCTGGCAATAGATCCATGAGCTCACGCATCAATTCCTTTCAGAAATGGGGTGGAGAAGGTGCAGAGTCTTGCATTCATTTTCTTGAGTTCTGTTCTGTTCTTGTTCTGCATGATGCTTTGCCCCACACTCCTGCTGTTGTCTAAACTGACTTGATCAGTCAATATACTCATTAAAATCTGAGGCAAAGTATTCACTTCAGATCAATAGCAAAGTGCAATTTATATTTTGCCAAGATTATCTTCTATTTCTCTGCACTTTTTATTCCATAGCACTACAGTCCTTTTCTTTATTTCTTTTGTTTATGGGGATGAAGAATCTTTTTTGTTGTTTGCTTTTCATATATTTTTGAAAGTCTAATTCAGCCTGACTTTCGGCAATTCTCACTTTGTCCTTCCTTTTCTTCATCCCTCAGATAACATTTCCTTTGTGCTTAAGCCTCTTTGCCATTTTTCAAATGTTTTGGAGTTTGCTTGTGGTTATTTATTCAACCAGCTCTCTATAGTAAAACTTTTTCTGCTTTCTTGAGACAAAGTCTACATACTTTCATGCTTTTCACTTCAAATAATTATATTATCCTCAATATTTGAATTTCTCAGTCCCTGACTTCACAAATAAGTTCTCTGGTTTCTCAAAGCTTGTCTTTGTGAGATTGAGAATACTCTTGCTTCTGGATCTTCTGCAAAATCAATTTTTACCTTATCAAATTGTTGTACATCTGTCAAACCCCCCTTCTGTCATTGGTCAACGGCAATGGAATTACTAGCATGTCTATATAGGTTTTCATATGCATTTGATTAATGAATGTAATACACTGAATACAATAATGGATTTCATTCACAAATACAACATAATGGTTTATCTTTATCTAAGAAGTTTGCTTAGAAATACCTTTTGCTCAGTTGTAGTTACCTTCAATTTTTATTTGTACCTAATTTACTAAAGATATGATATTATTCAAACAGAATCTAAACCAGTTAAAGCTGACCTTCAAAGAGGGACTCAAAAAAAGAATTGGGTAATCCTGTTTTTTCTTTATTGGTATTTGTTTTTCAGTGTTCTAAAAACTTGTGTCAGCCCTTACATTTGGGCAATTAAAAAGTACATGGAAACTGTTGCTTGAGATGCCTTGTAGTTGTGTTCCTGAAAATTATAAGGCTCACTTAAAAGGCTCCCTGAGAAGATTGCTTTACTGAAGAAGACAATACACACATATGAGCAAAACTCATACTTTCTCCCCTTCCCCAATCTCCAAAAGCCCCTGGTCATATCGGTCATTTTAGTCCAGTCTAAAGGAAGTCAGAACACAAACTCAAGCCTTGTTCCTGCAAACATTTACACATTTCACTTTTAAACTAAATTTGAGGTCAACAAAAGTACAGAAATCTAAGAAACAATTAATGTACAGAAGTATTAGCAGGCATGACAGAATGAGAATGGCAGACTCCTCTTAGTTCCTCTGGAAGGAAGGAATGGTAATCTACAGTATTATCTACTGTCTTCTGTTATTAGGGTACAGAATAATCAGAACTGACCCTCAGAGAAGGGGTTCCAGGGAGGAAAATGAACTGTGCCCTTTCTCTGTAGGAGTCCAGGACATCCTTTTGGTTGCCTTGGATTGTTCGAGACAATGGCAAGGAGCTAATAACACTTGTGCTTTTGATTTCAGCCTATGGGAAAGGTTGTCAACTCTGAGAGAAGAATTACAGGCCACAAGAGTTTAAGTAAAATAATAATGGGTTTGTTATAGGATGAGAAAAGTAGAATTTAGGGGATTTTAGGATTGGGGTTTAAGGGACAAGATGGAGGGATTTGGGCGTGTCTTGTTCTTTTTCTTCTTCACATCCTCCATGTTTCACTGTGACAGTGGCACTTTTCTATTGGCTTAGAGTAGGGACTCACTGTCCAACATAGGTGATAATAATTGGTACAAATATGTAAATATAGCACACGTAATTTGTAGTATATAAAAAATCAAAACCAGCCCACAGGAGCAGACAAAACCTTGTGTCCCATCTGCTGAGAAGAGCTTGCGAGACAGAAAGAGAATGTTATAGATAAAAAGAAAATAAACAACCTTAAGAAGCACAAGCTACATCTCCTGACTCCTTCATCAAAGCTCAAGCTGAGAAAAAAGACTTCTCCCAGTTTTGGGGTCATCTTAACCCCGAAATCAGACATTTCTCCTCATCTTTGACTTTTCTTGTCAAACCAAAATTTTTTTCTACTTATTTTTACAGTAGGAATTCAGGTTGCCATGTGCTCTACCTTCTTCCCTCCATCTGCCCATGGTGAAAGACCAGTAGAAACATCACAAAGAATAAGATATACTAGTTAAATTAATTAATTGCATTGGCACATACTGTAGTTTAATACTGAATGAACATGTAAGAGATCTTTATTAAAAGTTTCTGTGTCTTGTTTCCTTGATGTAGATTGTTAACAGTCTCGTATCTGAGACCTTTTCATTATCTTCTGATAAACAGCTAAACTAAGAAAGGTGCAATAGGCAAAGGGAAAACAAATAATCTGTTAAAATAACCCCCAAACCCCAAAAGGTTTTTATATTTTAAAGAAAAGATAAAGCTCAAACTTTTCAAATACCCAGCCTGGGCTGTATAGAAAAGTGTGTTTGAAGGAACCAGCCTGGGAAGGATGGGATGTAAACCACATGGAGGAGTTTTGTTTACACAGAGCCAACAAAGAGGCATCTCTTTTATTTTTGATCCCATATACAAAGCCTATGGTTGAAGCTGAAAGGATTCTTGGGGAGACAACACTGAAATGCATGTTTCTCTCTAGAGAACCTAGGTGCATCCAAAGTTCAGTTTAAAGTTATGTTCCTTTTGTTTTCACTTTGTCTTTGAGGTAAAGCAAGTTCATTTCTTTTAGACCTGACTGAGGAAAGCCAGGCTGTCTCGTCTTTATGCTGCTTGCTTCTGCAGAGATTTATTGTGAGTGATTTATAATCAGCCTTCCACAGGGAAAATTTCATATATTTATCAGAAAATTAATGAATAAATATTTATATAGCTTGTAATTGCTTACATTGTTTCTAATTGCTCATTTATATAAAGAAGGGATTTACATTGGTTATATTATCAATTTTAATAAGCCTAAGCATAAAAAATCACCAGTTAGGTCCTAAACTAATGAGATTTATTCAAAAATAATGAGATTTCAGACATTAATAAACTGGGATTTGACCTCTGGGGTATTTGTCAATGTGTACATTGAAAATTTCAAAACTCTGAAAATGAAGTGAAAAGAAAACTTGAGGCTAGCACATGACTAGAGAAATACAAATTGTAAATTGAGACGCTGAGTGATACTGATAGCATAAAAACAAAATGGCTCGCTATATGGCTTCGGGCACACTTCTGTATTTCATCCAGAGTAAGAAAAAAGGTTTCTTATATCAAAGAGGGGTAGATACCAGATTTAAAATATAATTAGCTGATTTACAATTGAAATAATTTATTCTACTCTGTGTGACAGCATCATTTAAGTATCTCTGTAGTAGTGTTCTCTGTAGACAATGCTAGAGCTAAGCTGCTGTCAGCATTTCAAAAATAAAACCTTGAAACAAAGGTTGTGACTGATTTCTGAAAGTTTCTCTAAGAAAAATTGTTGCAGAGAGCATATTTTAGCTCATCATAAAACCCAACAAGGTGCTGTCCAAACATACCAGTTTTTCACAAGTGCAGGGTTGTTTTTTTTTTGGTTTTTTTTTTTTTTTTTTTTTTTTTTTTTTTTTTTTTTTTTTTTTTTTTGCTATGGATCAGTTGTCCTTGATTAAACTGGAATCTAATTTATGTCCTTCCTTTTCGTAAATATTTCTTCAGTAGTTTAATACTGCCCCTCCCTCTGTGTTTTCAAAATACTAGCTAGGGTCTAAATTGCACAACTGTCTTTGATTGCAGCTTTGAACTTATGTACCAGCTATGCCAACTGTGGTGGAAGACATACACCAAACTTTTATACTTACTGCTAACTCCTGCAGGTGCAGGAGCCTTTTTGTCATTTGGTCAACAGAGTATCTCTCACCAGTGATTTCATGCTCTGTGTGCAATTATGGAATATATGCTGCCTGGTTATGAAAAGACACATCTTAAGCAATACCATCAGTTTAATTATAATAATTTTATTTTTTTTTTTT
>VZTT01002600.1:0-10716 GCA_013400855.1 Buphagus erythrorhynchus
GCTGCACACCCAAGCAGAACAGGCACCAATTTCAGCAGGGTAGGGTACCCAGGCCGCTCTGAACTCCTCTCCCTCTTGCAGGAGTCTTCGTGCTGAACCTGGTGTGCCGCGACGCCGGGCTGAAGGAATCCGTGCTGGCCGCCCTCAGGGACATCTTCCCGCTGCTCTACACCCGCAGCATCCAAGGGGAGGTCAACGAGATCCTGTGGTGCCAGGCGGGCCCTGCAGGCCGGCGCGGCCCCGCTGAGCTGGGGGCACGGGCCCGGGCGCTGGAGGGGGCCCTGCGCCGGCCGGGCCGGCCCTGGGACAGCTCCTGGGCACTGGCAGACATGCTGCAGGCTCTGCACATCCTCTGAGGGGACCCTGCACCGGCCCCGGGACAGTTCCTGGGCACTGCCAGACATGCTGCACGCCCTGCACATCCTCTGAGGGGGCTCTGCGCCGGCCAGGCCGGCCCTGGGACAGCTCCTGGGCGCTGGCAGACATGCTGCAGGCCGTGCACATCCTCTGAGGGAACTCTGCAACGGCCCTGGGACAGCTCCTGGGCGCTGGCAGACATGCTGCAGGCCCTGCACATGCTCTGAGGGGACTCTGCACATCCTCTGAGGGGGCTCTGCTGCTGCTCCACCCACAACAGGGTGTCCCCAGTGCTGGCCTGGGCCTGCTGGAGGGGTGGAAGAGGCACGGGAAGGTGGTTCCTGCAGGTGGGGTGAGGTGACGAAGATGCTGTAGGACTGGCAGGGCTGTGGGTTTGTCTGTCGTCGTTGCTTTCTCACTTTGGGAAGAACATCCCCCTGACTCTCCTTCCCTCTCTCCCTTCCCTCTGACTCTCCTTCCCCTTCAGCACAGCTCCTTTTGTTCTGATGGTGCCTCTCCAGCATCCAGCAGCCCCAGCCCTGCTCCAGGCCTGCTTGTGGATGTGTGTGGGTGGGCTGCAAGCTGTGAGAATAAAAGTGCTCAGGGGTGCTCTGAGGCCCTTTGTAATGCTTTGCTAAGGCTTATTTCTGAAGCACACACACCCCTGGAAAAAATAGTCACCTCTGTGCTTCAAAGGCATGTCCTGTCCTTGAACCCCACTGCACCCTCCCCACTCATCCTCCCCGAACTGCATCCCACAATGTTTCCCCTCTTCTGAACCTCTCCACTGAACTGAAACCCCTGAGCTCGGAGCCCTTCTGCCGCAGGACCAGCAGGGACCCAGCTCTGGGCTCAGGCTCCTGGCCACACCAACCCACTCACCCAGCTGCTGCAGGTCAGCCTTCCTGCAGGATGAAAGGGCAGCCAGAAAATACCCATTGGGATGTTCCCACAGCACCCCAGTCCTGCCCAGACAGCTCATTCAAGAGCTACCCTGTGTGTCCTGGCTGGTTACAGAGCAGCTGACCTGCAGCTCCCCATTCATTCATCAGAAGCTATTTTTGGGAGGCTTGTCTTTCTCCCCTGCAACAGCTGGTGCCAAAATGAGCCTGAGACACAGTACCAAAGTGACCAGCTTGCAGACAGCAAGGTGACAAACAGGTGCTTTGCTACTGATCCTGCACCCTCTGCCACTGGCAGCCTGAGAGAGGACTGTCTTTGACAGCTGCTTCCCAAAGCAAGTCCTCCCCAGCCACCTTTCCATAGCCCAGGGAGCTAACACCACACCAGAAGTAGCTCCAGGAGGGATCTGTCTCAGCATCACTGCTGGGGCCATCTCCCAGCCCTGCAGCTCACATACCCTGTCGCAGCAGAGTTTGGGCTGCCCCTCTTTGCCTCTCCTTGCTTGGAAGGAGCCAGTTCTCCTACATCTGTGGGAAAACCACTTTGAAAGCGGAGTGAGAGGGTGGGTGAGCCTGAGAGTTTGCAGTTCCCCAGCTCCATGGGGCCATGAAAAGCAATACCTTAAGTTTAAGCTTTCGTATTTTCCAGATTCTGAGCTGTGTTAGTATGTAACTCTGAACTTCATATGAAGTGTTACAAGTTCTCCTCCCAGCTCAGGCACACAAAACAATCCTTTTCCAGCCCCAGAACCAAGGACACCACTGCAGCTTCAGCCCAAAAAGTGCAAACAGCAGCGAATTCAGGAGAGAATCTGGGAGGATGGGACTGCAGAACCTGGAGCTGGAATTGGACAATTAACCCCAATTTGGAAATGGACCAAAACTTAGGAAAGTGTGAAAACTTAGGACTCACAGTAGTAGCTGTGTAGCCACAGCCAGGCTCTTGTACTGCCCAAGGTGAATCCTTGGAAGGCCTTTTAATAAATCCCTACTTTATTCCTTTATCCAGCCTCTGTTCTAGGTAGCCTCTCTAGGCATCAAAAGGACACCCCCAAGGCTCTCTGCCCCTGAAGCAGTGGGGACCATGTGGGCACTGCACCAGTGCAGGAGATGGGGCTGTTGGTGCCCAGGATGCACCACAGCAGCTTTGCTGCCAGCAAGCACCTCCCTCTGATCAGCAACTGGGGATGTATTTTCATTTTAATTTGCCAGCAGGTTCTACTTTGGGAACTGCTCTGTTCAGATCCCTTCTCTGCTGCTTCCTCCCTTGTTCCCCTTCACACAGAGGGACAGATGGGTGCCCTACTTTCTCCCTGGGCTAGCCTGCATTTGTGCAGAGGGAGTAGATGCTTTTTTTAATCAGTGCTTTTGATGGTTCCCAGGCCCAGGAGAGCAGGGCTGGCCTGCTTCCTGCCTCAGATAAAGGCTGGCAGGGGTGAGTTCTGTGGTGAGTTCTTCTGTGGTGAGTTCAGGACAGCATGGGGGAGAAACAAGGCTGAAGCTGGATCTGAAGTGTGCCTGCTCCCATGGAGTTTCTAAAGCTCCTCTGTGATAAGCACTGTTTTGAAAGATAGCTATTATCCACCTAGCTTAGCAATGGCAAATTTCTCAACTAGATCAGCAGTGCTGCATTTATTTTGGTTTTTTTTTTAATTTAGTTTGCAATTCTCAACATAATCTTAACGACCTAGGTTTGTGTGTGCCCTTTATTTCACCGAAACCATCTCCTTTCTTCCCCAGGAGCTCATACAAAGGCTGCCTTCATCCCTCCCTTGTCCAGTCCTGCCTTTCTGTTGTGCTTCCAAAATGCTGCATAACGCCACATCCTGGTGGCAAAACAAAAGCCATCTATTAGAAACAATGTAAGGATGAAATCTCAGTTCATTGCAGCTGTTCTTGCAGCTACTGATAGCCTGACAACTTTGGTCTGGAAATTAATTTCAGCTGGAAAACAGGAAAATTCATGAGATCTGCAAATCCTCTTCTGCAGGTAAAATGCTCCAAGGCTGGAGTAACTGACATATAGTAATATTCCTTTGCTGGCAGCCAAAGCATGCAGCTAATGTATATGTTTGGCAAGGGTGATTCTGTCGAGTGTTTTGGCAATGTACTCATGTTTACATCCCTTGCTCCTCACTTCCTCCCCTTGCAGCGTAGGCACGCTGTCAGTGGCGGGATAGAAACAAGCTCTGCCGTCACTTAGCAACCTCCCCTGGCACTGAGATGTTGACTTTTTTCCTTTCTGGCTTTCCCAGCACAGAAAGAGCCGGCTGTGTAACACATCCCATGGCTCAGGTGTGAGGCTGTACCAGCTGGGGGTGCTTTGGGCTGGTCCAGCCCCTTCTCAGAGCATCCCATCCTTATCCTGCTGCCACTCCAGTGAATGAGACACTGGGAGTTGATGAGTTTCCTGAGCTCGGGTGGAAGGATGCAGAGAGGTTTTTTGGCCCAGGGTGGCTGTAAGCAGGCACTTTGAGGCAGGCACTGATGGGGTGCCACATGTACACCCCATATGGTGTCAGAGCCCAGGTCCCTGTTCTGGAGAAGAGAAGAGAGAAGAGAAGAGAAGAGAAGAGAAGAGAAGAGAAGAGAAGAGAAGAGAAGAGAAGAGAAGAGAAGAGAAAAGAGAAGAATGGCACTCCGGTTCCCTCTGGGGAACAGGGTGGAGGTAGATAAGGGACATACTGTCATCAACTCAAATTACAGCAAGCAGCTGGGAGAGATTTTGCAGCAACAAAAGCTGCAGGGACTGAGCCCTGGGCTGATTCCCTTCCTTCAGGTGGGCAGAACCTTGGCCCCACTGCCTGGGGATGCTGCATGGTCCAGCACAACAGAGGCTGCAACAGCCACTCCCAGGGGCTGGAAGCACGTGGGAAGTGTCTTGTCCATGGAATCTTCCCTTGGGGAAGCACTTGGCTTGTCAGGCTTTGTGGCCAAGGAAGCAGGCATACTGCCAGGCTGCAGGGAGGGAGTACAGCTCTTTCCTGGGGTGCTCAGGGCTGCAGGGGAGCATCTCTGCAGGCTGCAATGCAGAACGGTGCCCTTTTTCTTCCCTGCAACTGGATGCACCCGACTAAAGAATGCAGCTGGAGGTCACAGGGCAGGAGAGAGGAGAGATGGGACAGGGATTGAGCTGTCCTGCGATCAGTGAGTCAGCAGTGCCCCGGGCTGTGGGGGGAAGGCAGAAAGCACATCCTCTTCACATGGAGAAATGCTGCAGCCACTGCTCTAATCACAGCTCTGCAGCCACTCTGGCTTTCTTTCCCGGGCTTGAATTCCATCTTTTGCAGCTTCAGGGTCTGAGCTCTGGTCCTGGCAGATGCATAGGCATAATGCTGACTGGCACCTTCATTGCAGAGCCAAGAACCTGGGAGCTCCCCCTTGCACGGGCTCCTTGCCCACACCTCCTCCTGCTCTGCGCCCATCAGCTGCCTGGAAAGCTCTGCAAAAACTGCATTTGTGTCCAAAGAGAGGAGGTGATGAAGGTCCCTGGAGAAAAGGAACTTGCCTATTCTCAGGGGAGAGGATGCAGCCTCTGCTGAGCTCTGCTCCCCCCCGGGCAGGGCTCTTCACTGCAGGCATCTGCAAGTCTCCACTCGGCTGCTTTATATATAGAGCTCGTTTCTCGTGGGGGGAATTGCACTGGTGTGTGTTTATGGAGCAGCCTGGGGGTCTGGTCCAGATGTCCTCAGTTTTAGCATCATGCTGCCTGGTTAGGGAGAAGTGTCTGTGTGTGAGTTTGTGCGTTCAGCTGCACCCTGAAGCCAGGCTATTTTTGCCATTTATTTTTCTGAAAGTCGTGGCAGGGCAAGCTTGCTGTCTGCAGCCTTGATCTGAAAGGCACTGGGGGCTGTGCTGGTGACATGTGACATCAGGCCACGCTGTTGGAGCCAGGATGTCACCTTGGGGAGCAGGTCACCCACCCCTCCTGCCATGCCAGGAAAGATGCTTGGCAGAGGTTTTCTCTTCTTGCGGAGCCAGGCACGCAGCACAAGGAAATGATAAATATTGTGGGGCACAACTGAGCACAGCAGGGTAAAACCAGATTGTGTTTAGCTGGTTAACCAGTGAGCAGCACAGCTCTGTGCTCCTGAGGATTGCACCCACTGCTCCCCCAGAGAACAATTTCTAGCATGGCCCCCTGGCACTGATTTGGGTCTTGTATTTCAGGGTTATTTGTTACAAGGAGCTTTGCAATGGTCTCTGCTAGTAGCACCCCTGTTTCCTTTAATTTAGCCACTCTGAATCTTGGCAAGTTCAGAAAGCCAGGCTGGGCTCTGCATGGGAGTTTGGAGCAAGCTGCCCAGAGAAGTCAGTCAGGAAAAGCAGAGACCTAAAGATAGGCTCGGGTGCCTCTCCTCTCTCCTTCCCTGTGCTCTTGGGGCTGTTGGGAAAACGAGGAAAACCTCTCATGATGACACGAGCATCCATAATGGAATTGTTTGTGCTTTTTCCAGAAGGTGGGGAATCCATACTTGGCTGCTTGTGGCTTTTTTTTTTTTTTTTTTGGAGGGGGGGAAACTGTATTTTTGTAAGTGATAGAGTTGCAGGGCAAATGTGGGCACTTAGTGGCTTTAACTCTGCCTCACCAGACAAAAAAGTTTGGTTTGGAAGCTTCCCAGACTTGGAGGAATAACTCAAACTTTTCCTAATCTTAGTTGTTTTGCTAATTTGTTTTTATTTTAATCATGGAAGCAGACAAAGCTGTAATTTAAAGACCTCACAGAAAGGACAGTTCCCTGGGTTATCAATTTGAAGGTGTGCATGGTGCTGGTCCCCAGGCATCGTGCCTTTCTCAATCTTCATCTGTCTCCTGTGGAGATGCAATCCTATGGCCAGGCTGCTCTTCTACAGATCTTAATTATTTCATGGGGGCAGCACAAAGTGCTCTGACACTCATAATGCTCTTCCCAACTTCCAGCCTCTGTAGAAACCCATGAACTGGAGGAAGGCCAGTGCCTCCTGGCATAGCTTGTGGGGAAAGAAATAATCATGCTGCTAATTGGCATAATTATGTCAATAACTCCCAGGCTCCCAACTAGACAGAAATGATGGCAAGGCTTTTCCCAGAGGCTGTGATCTAACTGCAGAGGCGAGGAGAAGCCGTCTCCTCCTATTGCTGATTAAAAGCTGTTACTTGTTTCCAGAGTTATGGGTCAGGCTGTTGTGATTTTTTTACACTTTCTGAGAGCTCTGGCCAAGAAGTTTTGATAATCCTCCAGATCGTTAGTCTCCATCAGCCTGCGGGAAGTTCACAGCTCCCTTTTGTTTTGCTTTTCACGCTGAGCCAGGCCAGTGTGTGCTGTAATAGAGAGGATAACTTTTATCACTGCATGACTCCAAAGCCTGTGTTTTGGATATTTGCATGATGTGACTGCTGCCAGTAATCACAGATAAATCTCATCTCTGTTGTGTGCCTGAGCTTTGAGCTCAGCCACAGCGTGCATTTTTAATTGAACCTGCTGCAGTGACACAGTGACATGGCTTGGACCTTGGTGTCACTCCCCAGCCTGCTCCTGAGCCATCCACCTGCTGCCAGCCCTGCTGGATCCCACTCCTCCTCACGATGTGCCTGACCCTGGCAGCACTCCTGAGCATCGTAGACAGGTAGAAGAATTCTAAAAGAAAGGCCTCATAAAATCAGGCCTTGTTCTGCTGGATTAATAGCTGGCTTGTCACTTCTTCTAAGCAGGGACAAGTTCCCATGTGAAGCTGTTTTGAGAATGAGAGCTCGTTAACACAACAATCTAGTTCTAGGGTGGAGGACAAGTGCACCTGTGTGAACAGTGGGATCTGTCCCATGAGAACCAGTAAAGAAAATATGCAAACGAATTCAGGAATAGAGATATTTGATGGACAAGTAAAATACCTTTTACTAACCAATGGAGTGAGTGGCATGAAAACTAGTAACCAATTGGAGTTGAAAACTGTATTAAGTGAGATGTGGGAATAAAGAACTGGCTTTTCCTGCATGAAGAAAATGGAGTCACAGCTGAGCATTGCCACAGCCCTTCTTACCAGCAGGATGGGGTGGCCAGCTGGGCTTGGGGCTCTCAGGGGAAAGACGCAGCATGGTGTCCAAATGTCCCAGCACCGAGGTGGCCTTGTCCTCGGGCAGGAACAGAATCACAGAATGGGTCAGGGAGCACAGTGGGGCATCTGCTCCAGTCTCCCAGCTCAGGCAGGGTCATCCCAGAGCACAGGCACAGGATTGTGTCCAGCTGGTTCTGGGATATCTCCAGTAAGGGAGACTCCACAGCCTCTCTGGGCAATCTGTGGAAAAACAATCCCTAACAAGCAAGCTCTAAGTGATGCTCAGGTGATAGAAAGACAAATTACTTGTCGGTAGAATTGCCTTGTTAAGGTTTAGGGCTCCACGTGTTTCAGTTATCTCAGACCTAGGGGGAGGTTACCATAGGGAAGAAGGGTGTACCACTCATAGTTGACACAAAGAATGCAGAATTTAGGGGCTGCAAGGATATTTGGCAGAACACCCAAGGTAAGGAAGAAACTAATAAAAACAACTGAGCAGCTGTGCTGAAATCAGCTCTGGCTGGGCAAACTGTGACCACTGACACACAGACCACCGACCCAAAAAAAACCACTAACCCAAGATAAAGACTGAGCATGCAGACTAATTACCATTGGAAGCAAGTGAATCATTAACCAACAGAAGACAGAACACTAATTAATAAGCGAACTTGTAGCCAATAAACATCAACACCTTGATTTGTTAAAATCCACAGAAAGGGAAAACTTTTGACAGTCATCGTGCCGGCTTTGTGGATTTGCCCCCCAGTCATCTTTTTGCACAGAACTATAAATAAATCCAACCCCTTGACTCTGAGCGTGGACGGGCCTTTGGCACGACGGGGGGAAGAAGGGATTTGGGGACAATGGTGGGACAATCCATGGTGGGACAATCCATGGTGGGACAATCCATGGTGGGACAATCGTGGGAGCCGCAGCGGGAGGGGGCGTGGCCACCCCAGGAGGTCCCGCCCCCAGCCCGCGGAGGCCCNNNCCCGCCCCCAGCCCGCGGAGGGAGGCGCGCATGCGCAGTGCGCGGCCGTTACCTGTCAGCGGCGGCGGGCGGAGGAGGCGGCGGCGGGATGGAGGGGCTCATCCCGCTCGTTAACCGGCTGCAAGATGCCTTCGCAGCGCTGGGCCAGAACTGCCTGCTCGACCTGCCGCAGATCGCTGTGGTGGGCGGGCAGAGCGCCGGCAAGAGCTCCGTGCTGGAGAACTGCGTCTCCAGGTGAGGGGCGGCGGGCATGGCACCCCCGCGCCCCCCCCACCCCGAGCGCGCCNGGGGCGGGGATGGACGAGGAGGGTTTTTGGGGGGCAGCCGGCGGCTCCGAGCCCACGGGGGTGCTCGGTCCCCACCGAGGATGCTCGGTTGTCCCTCCCCCCGCGGTGCCTCGGGGGTAGCGAGGCGGGCCCCGGCCCGGCAGCGCCCGCGGTGCGATGTGCGCGCTGCGGGGAAGCGGCCGCGGCTGCGGGGCGAGCGCGATGCTGTGCCCGCTCGGTGTGTGCGTGCGGGTGTGGGTGACCGCTGCCTGGGAAGAACGAGGTGTTTACAGCCCCAAACCCCAATTTCGGTGGGGTGCTGCCTCGGGGCGCCTCATTCCTCCCATCCCATCGCACGTAAGTCCCAACGCGCCTCTGGGTATTCCAATCACGGAGTCATTACGGTTGGAAAAGACCTCCAAGATCGTCAAGTCCAACATGCGCATCGTTTCTAGCAAATCACTGACAGCAAAAGGGGAAGCCTGACGATTCAGGCAGTGCCTCTGGAGACGTCCCGAGGTAAACACGGGCTTCACGTGCTGTTTGATGGAGTTCCTGCTGCATTTGCCTCAAATAGCTGCGGGCTCCCGGGGGGAGGTGGTGCTGCGGTCCTAGTCCGGATTATGGGGTCGAAATACTGTGGTGTGTCGGTGACTGGGGGACTCTGATGTGTGGAGATCTTCACCAAAGGTAATATTAAATGCTGTGACGTTCCACAACCTGGCTGCGTGTCAGGCTGCAATAGCTCTTGGTACCTGGTGTAAAAATACTGTATAGTGGTTCTTCATCTCTCCATCAGAACTGACTGGGTTAAATGTCAGTTCTTCCTCTTCTTTCTCCTTGAAGACTGGTGTTGACAGTACTGCCAAGTCTCTCGAGTTTGAAAAACATAAATAAGATCCTCATAAAGCACGATTTGCCATCAAATTATTACTCTTTTCTTCAAATGAGTCCTTAAAAAGTATTTTTGGTAACCTTTTGACGTTTTGAGCTACATGTCCGCAAAGCTGCGCAAAGCACGTTTGCTGAGGGGAAAAAGCACCTTCATTTTTCTCTTCAGTGAGGATATTTTGGTCCCTGGGGTCGGGGCTGAGTGAGGTGGGCTGATGTTGGTCTCTGGATCCAGCTGTGCTGATGGAAGATCGTCCTGCTGCCAGATGTTTGTCGCTGCTCGGCTGCCAGAGGGATCTGCTCCGTCTGATCCGCAGGTGGAGCTGTTCTTTCGAGCTGCCTGGATGTGCCTGGCTGGAGCAAAAGGTGCAGATGAGCAGTTTGTGCTGATCCAAGAGGCTGGAGTCAGCTGCACGAGTGAGATGTGGGCACTTCTAGGAGGAATTCTGAAGGAGAGCTAAGGGCAGTAACTTTTTTCACTCGTGTAGTTATTCACTGTGCAGCCTGCAGATGCTTCAAGACAGTCTCTTCAGAGAATAGATTCCAGGCTACTGTGAAACACCAGAATGTCTCTGTCACATGGGATTTGGAATTTGGATTCTTTCAGAGTTCTACATCGTTGTTTTATGCAGTAACTTCTTGAGATTCAGCATGAACTGATCTGTAGTACCTCCCTACTTGTCAGCCTTGGAGCCAGTTGCAAAAATGACGTTAAACTGCATTGCTTCAAACCTATTCCATGAGTCTTGAGCATGGATGTTTTACTTGTGCCTTTCCTCCAGACTGATTGTATGTGGTCAGCAGATGTGCCCTTGCTAAGCTGTGAGAACTTGGTTGTGAACCCTCAGAACCAGATTAATAAATATCCATGAGCTCAGAGGAGGATTTCCCTTGTTAGATCAGCAGACAAATGCCCTGTGTCTCTTTTTGGTAAGCCATCAGATATTCCTGCTTTTATGGGATAATGCAGCTGCTCTCTGCAACCAAGTTTGTTTCATGCACATCTGTCTTACTGTGGTTTGTAGAGGTAGCAGGTCTCCCTGCAGAGCCATGCTGGGCTCATTTCTCTTTGTTACTGGTGTATTGCATGACCTCTGGCAGCCAAAGGGCCAACTTTAACTAATAGTAACACAGCTTTGAAATCGACAGCAAAATAAAACAGTCCTTACATAGCTCTCAAGTTTGAGCATTAATTCTCATGGCTTTTGTTTAGCTTTTTTTGGTTTGGGTTGTTTTGTGGTTGTGGGGTTTTTTTTGTTGTGTTGGTTTCATTTTG
>VZTT01002601.1:3455-34810 GCA_013400855.1 Buphagus erythrorhynchus
CCCCCATCCCAGCACCCCCCAAGGCAGGAACACCCCCTAGACCTTGTTGCTCAGAGCTCCATCCAGTCTGACACTGAACGCTTCCAGGGCTGGGCCACCCACATCTCTGACCAACCCGTTCCAATGCCTCACCACCTTCACAGTAAATAAATTCTTCCTAATATCTAGTCTGAACCTGCCTTCTTTCAGTTTAGAGCCATTTCCCCTTGCCCTACCACTATGTGCCTTTGTAAAAAGTCCCTCTCCAGCTCTTTTGTATGTACTGGAAGGCTGCTCTAAGGTGTCCATCTTTTATTTAATCTCCCTGTTTTATTTTCCAGCTAATCCATAGGAATAAAATAGAGAGATAACAAGGAATGTACATCTTTTCACAACAGGAGCTAGATAACTACAGATTCCTGAGATACAGTTAACAATTTTGAAAAAATTCTCTATCCTTGAATCTAATTTCTGATTTGGTGGATATAAGGGCTAGTGTCCTTTGTTTGTCAAATGATTTGACTTTTCCCTGTATCAGCCCCTTATGTGGAGGGATGGGCAGATAATTCTTAGACTGATTCCTTGTTTACTGTGAATTTCAAGGAAAAGAACTGTAACTTGTCACTGTAGATCCTTAGTATCACCCTATCTAAACTCTTTGAAACTAGGAATAACTGCCCCCCTTGCTGCTGTATTGTTGTAGTGGTTTTATGTGTTTGTTATTGGTCATGCTAAAAGGGGAGGGGAAATGATGCAGTTATTTGCATCTCCTTGTTAGTTCCTGGCCTTCTCTCTTTGAATTCCACATGACCCTTAAAAACCAACAACTAAACCCAATTTCAGAATCTGGGTTAAAGCCAGAGATTAGCACATTAACACCCTCATTTAGTAACATGGGTAGTGGGCTGTACTCGTAGATTAGACATCAGGACAGTTTCCTCAGTTTCCTTGTGCTGTTTTACCGAAACAGGTCTACAAAAGCAGGACTTCTCAAGACTGACACAGTTTGTTGCTGTTTTAAGAGTGCCAGACTTAAAAAAATACAGGCATGTTATATTCTGAAAGTGTGTATGTTAGGAGCCTTTAAGCATATGATCTAACCCTATAGTCTGTGAGTGTTATGACTACTTTTCAAGGTACCTGTTGAACTAACATTCAAATTCCCTTCCCCTCTTTTCCACAGATAATTTATTGATTTGTTTGTCTCCTTAGAGCAAAGCAAAAATTTGGGAATTTGCTTTAATAAATGTTCACTTGAAACCAAACAGAATTTTGGAAGGGGAGAAAAGAGAGTATGAACTTTGTTTGCTAGGGATTGTTTCTGCAGTTCAGAACTGTCTAAGGCCATGGATTGCAAACTTGAGGCTTACCTGTGGCTTTCTCACTACTTGGAGAAGTGCTGCTAGATTGTGCCGTCTTTAATTTTCTCATTACTGGCATTGAATACTGATAGCTGAAAATGCTTTTTATGCCTTTCTAAGTGGCCTTTCTATTTTATGCAGCTTGTATTAAATTATTAAACTGAGATGAGCAATTTATTAGAATTTTCTACTACCTTCGTATTCTGGGAGGTCACTTTCCCTCCTGTTCTTCCTTTGGGTCATTTAATATCATGCCCTCATTTTCAGAATTATAATCTGGGTAAAACAGGTCCATTTTTTTCTTCTGTGTCTTATGAATGTTAATGTTCTGCCAGTCATCTCTGTACACATTTTACTAGAGCAATTCACATTAAATAAGTCTGTAATATTTATAAGAATAGCTTTGGAATACAAAAGTAGATGTAGAAGTTATCGTAAATTGCAGATCTTTGTGGTTGAATTAATGAGTATTTAGGGCATGTTTTTTTAGGCTTCCAAGAAAATGGAAGCAATATAATCCGTTTTAACTCATGATTTAAGACTAGGAAAACTAATTTAATTAAAGCTGATGTTTCAGCCTTATAATGCTGACCTACTGTGTCTCACTGAGCAGCTCATGTCTAGGAAACTTCGCTTGCATATTGGATTTCATGAAACTTCTGTCAAGTATTCAATGCAGTTCTGGCTAGTCACTGGTATTGCTATTTCTTTTTACTTTTAAAATATTTTGCTATGTTTTAGTTTATTATTTTGTTTTACATTTTTATGCCATGGATAGTATTAGTCAAGGTGAATTTGGATTGCAGATATAAGCCCAAGAATAAAAAAAAAACAATTTTGCTACCCAAAGTGTGTTATATAGGTTTGTCTTTTGATTTGCTATTATTCATCAGTCTTATGGGTAAAATTGATGTATTTGGAGTTTACTGCCTCTTATCCTTTCTGCTTATTGTTACTGTTTTTTTTTCCTTTCTTCACTACCCCTCCAGTCTACTTGCTGCCTGACTTCTCCAGGCGTTGGTGTCACGCTACCTTTGTGATCTTTCTGGATCTCACTGGCAGTTGCATGTCTTCTGCCACCAGGTCTGTGCTTTCAGAAGTGTTTGCTGTAATAAGGTTAACTGTGCTAGCTCAAGCCAGAAGGGTTCCCTGGAGCAGGTATGCTGCTTTCTCCACAGAGCTACTGCATGAGCACCATGTCTGGGCATCTAAGCATGTTCTTGACCCAGTGTAGTTCATAAGCAGTGCTGTGTGTTTCTTGACTGTAACTTGGGGAATAAATTTAGTTTCCTTTCAGCTTTGTATAGACTATTACAAAATTATAATCATCTTTATTTTTCTGTAGAGATGAAGGCTTTTTACCAGAGGCATGCTTTCAGGAAGAAAGCTTGGCTGTTGAAGCCATTACAGTTGAAAGGAGGTGATCTGATCCAATCTGTTTGCCTGAGGCAGACAGGCTCATCAGGGCTTCTGAGAACAGTGTGAGCACCTGGCTGCCAGGGCACCTGGTGTCTGCCCTGTTCCTGTAGGTGCTGGACAACCTCTAA
The DNA here is from genome assembly GCA_013400855.1 of Buphagus erythrorhynchus. Classification (NCBI taxonomy): domain Eukaryota; kingdom Metazoa; phylum Chordata; class Aves; order Passeriformes; family Sturnidae; genus Buphagus; species Buphagus erythrorhynchus. The sequence goes on from VZTT01002601.1 coordinate 6,343, forward strand.
GGAAGAAGCAATCTTCAACTCTTTTTTTTCCTGTGAAGGTACAGGAGAGGAAATTGATTTATGACTTCAAAAGGCCCAAAGTTTTAGAGGGATTGCTAAGTGCAATAGAGTGCACAGTATGTAAAATTTTTCTGGCTGAAAAATTAACAGCTGCAAATAGCCCATTGAAATACACAGGATTTTGAGAAGTACCTTCTTCACTGGTCCATAAAAACAATGAATAAACTGAGCAAAAATTACTGATGGTAAGATACTGCTTAAAAACTAGATCAATATCTTATTTTTGCAGTAATCCTATTTTGCCTATTTTGATTATTCTTTGCCCAGAAGGATAGGGTGTAATTAATGAAAATTGATTTAACTTGAAGAATAAAGTATTAACAGTTTGCTGTTGTAAGAAAAATGAAGCAGCTAGCAAATTTGCTGTATTTTTATGTGCTAGACCTCAAGCAGTCTCTAAATTAATTAAAAGTCACTTTCTTAGTGTACATTTGTCAATTAATACATTAGAAAAATTTATATATTTGTACAAAAAATCCTTAAGTATTTTTATAAGTTTTAGAGTCCAAGTTTCAGTTAATACCTTTTTGCAAAATAAATACATTTTAAGAACAGCACCAACACATCCTATGCCATAACCTTATAACTGTTAGATATGAAAGTGCTTGTTCTCTGCATAGAATAATATCGTGTCTCTGAAAAGGTGTAATTTTTAAGGAGTAGCTTATGTGGTGACTTGTGCATACCAGCACTCTTCATTTTCATCTAAATTATGACTCTCTGAGGATGCAATTCTTTTTGTGTGTGTCAGTAAAGCAAGCATCTATTACCCTAAATAGCACTGGAAAATGAGGAGTTTTGTCGTTATACCCACTGGCACCTTGGCAGGCATTAGAGGAGAGAAACTGAACTGAGTTCTTCAAACAGAACCATTTAGCAGTACTGTGCCTGACTGAAATCACTGGCTCACTGCTTCAGAATAAGCATAAAGGAAGTACGGTAATACTCAATGTTTAACAAGAAGGATAAATATAGACCTTCTGACCTCCTCAAAAACCCTCCCCTAATTAGTTTTACTCCTGAAAGTAGATGTTTCAGAGCTCCTTGAAGTCCATTAATGATTTTGCTATTGGTTAAATATGAAAGTGCTCAGATACCCCAGCAATGGATAACAGCATAAAGCACTGATAAATCAATTAATAAAGTTTGGCCTTGGGGGGAGGATGTTAGTTCATCTAGTCTCATCAACCATATATCACAAGCTTTCAAATTTCTCCCTGTTACAGCTGTAATGAGCCCAGTAATTTATTTGACCAAAGCATAACTTGTGTCCAGCTAGCCCATGTCTTTCAGAGAAATGTCCAGTCCTGGTTTGAGTGCATGAAGAAGGAAAATGAACCTTTGCCTGTTTGTTGCAATGGTTTGTTGCTCTCACAGTGATGAGTGTGTGCCTCATGTCTCATTTGAATCTTTTTCTGGTATTAGATTTCAGCCATGGATTCTTTTTATGCTTCTCCCCACTGGAGAAAAGAGGTCCTTGATATGCTGCGGTTTCTCCTAGTGGTGATACTTAAATGTAGCAATCAAATCACTCCTCAGTTTCATTTTGGATAAGTCAAACAAATTGAGTGCACGAACTTTTACTCAAACACGTCTCTTAGGTTTTGTGGCTCTTTTTAATATCTTCATCAGTTTCCCAGAAGCCTCCTTAAAATATGGACACAGCATAAAATATGGTATACAGGATTTCAGTATAGTATACAGTTTAGTTAAGGATTTGGTAATTTTAATACATAGGTGAAATTTTCCTAGTAATTTCTAAATTTGTACATTGAGTGCTCATGTTAGCAAACTTTCCGTTCCTGGGCTTATATCTTCATTCTTTGCTGTGGGGGCATTTGTCTTTGTTAGAATGAGCTCAGCTTAATGCCGTTTCATCACAATAATGCAGATTCAGCTGTGCAATTGCTGCTGTTATCACTGTTTAACATCTTACCAGGTATAGTCATCTGCAAACTTCACCAGCCATGATTTTGTATTCACTTCCAAATTACCAGTGAAAGCTTTTAATAATGTTGTCCTTCATAACTTCACTGGAAATCAGCTCTTTGATAATGATTTTCTATCAAAGATTATTTGTTGAGAGTGGCCAGTTAATCTTGCAGGTTTTTATCTGCATAGCATAATCTTAGCTTCATGGAACAAAAAAAATATATTCAGGAATAAATACCATATTTGTTTGACAAGCTTTATTTTCCCTGAAAGCAAGTTGATTACTTCTGATTGTAGTATTTTGTTTTAATTTCTTTCCAGATAATTGTGTTGCAACTTCTGCAATATTTTTGTGTGTATGAGACAATAGTCTCACAGTAGTCTTAACTAAAAGTTACTTGTATTTTAAATAATATTAAAATTATTTAGATTGTTTTGTGGAGTTTTGTGGGAATTCTAAGATTTGTTGAACCTATTAACAGCAGTGTTCTTCCAGAAATTCTTTCATGGCTTCCTACTGTAAATTGTCTAGATCTGCTGAATTTGAAATGTTTATACTTGGTCAATGTTTGCTTAACTTTCTTTTGGTTTGCTGATGGACATAAAAGTGTTTCAACACTCATGTGATGCAAACATTTTATTTCTGAATTCAGAAGACTTACTTGAATGCCTTCAGATTATCAACAACATTAATTAATAATGAACAGTTCTAATTTCTTTTGTTCTTAATTTATTCCCAAAAGTACAGCATTGTGTCTTGCTTAATTGGTAAGGGAGGTGGTGGGAAGAAGTGTTGCTTTTCAAATCAATTCCCTGGTAAGCACAAATAATATATTACCATTTTAGAGCTGTTATCTTGGAGATGTGTTGGAGTGACGTCTTGCTGAAGAAATGGAGATACCCCAATAATTTATTCACTTTGGGATCATGCTACAAGGTTCAGAGAGGCTGTGACATAGTATTGAGTCAAACCAAAAATCAATACCCTTACCCCATCTTCTCTCTCTCTCTCTCTTTTTCTCTTTGTTTTGTGCACAAAATTGCCTGTACATGTGGAGTACAGAGACACAGAGAAGAACATTCCTTCCCCCATCTTCTAGTTTTTTTAATATCCAGATTGGACATGGAAATGGAAAATTAACTTTTGAGACTTGAATGATGGATGCTGCACTCACTTTTCCTGGATGTGAAGTAGCTGATAAACGGAATAACAGTATCTTTTAGAGCATAAGCAGCAGAACCCAAATACAGAGTAATTTCTAGAACGTACAAAAAACATCTTAGAATCACAGAGGGATTGAGGTTGAAAGGGACCTTCAACCCCACTCCCTAGGCAGGGCTACATAAAGAGCTGTTTGCCCAGGACAGTGTCCAGTTGGCTTCTGATTATCTCCAAGGACTCTACAACCTGCATGGGCAACCTCTGCCAGAGCTTGGTCACCTTCACAGTAAAAAAAAAAAGTTTCCTGATGTTCAGAGGGTACCTTCTGCATGTCAGTTTGTGCCTGTTATTAGAATTACTGAAAATCGAACTCTTCAGGGAATGTACATAATGCCCATTCTCTTCAGTCAGCAACAAGGAGAAACCTTGCTGGTCAGGCTAGTACAGATCTCTGTTCTGCTTCAGAAAGTCTCTCATGTCTTGCAGTGTATTCTCTCCGTAAAGTTAACAGTCTAGTTATATCACCTTAGCAAATTACTAGGAAATAAACAGATCATGAACTTTGAAGGAATGGAGATGTATTTCCATGAAAGCATTTCTGCTACTAATAATACATTCAGTTTATTTCCATTAGAGTGCTCCAGCTTTTGTCTCTGGTGTCCTTGAATGGGCCTGTAAGTTACTTTTTATATGGCAATCCTTTGACTTGCAAACTTGTATTGATACAAAACTATGTAATTATTGCTAATGGTCTCATGTATTGGTTAACAGTTCTGAAGTAGCTCATAGTTATTTCTGTTGCATTCATGTAAAATTTAAGTGCAACTCAGTTCTTTTTTATTACTGTAATAATATTGAACCTTATAACTTTGTAATGGAAGAGAAGGATTTATACCAGGTACTACTTTTCAAATATTCCTTGATGCTACCTGCTAGGACACACCCCTGAGGCAGATCAGAGCACAGCATCCTGCTGCTTTTGCACGTGGCCAATTGTTAGAGTCATTAACCTTTAACATTTCAGTCTCTCACACTGCCTTATTGGGGGACTCATGCATCAGGAAATTTATAGCTCCTTTACTGGAAACATATGTTTGATTCATAACACCAAATTCTCTGAATTAATGGTTCTAGGCCACCATTTAAAGGAAATTCTGTAGCTTGATTCATCTCATCCTAAGGTAGACATATACTGTAAATCAAAGAAATTTTACTCTAAAAGCAGTTGTTTTTCCCCTGTGGATACAGATTAGGAAGTGAGCTTAGAATCAAGTGCCACAATGCTCCCTATTGTGAGCTAAGATGAATCCCAGACAAAGCTGGATCCATTTAAGGTTTATTCCTTGCTATTCCAAGTATTTGAGAATATGTCCAGGAAATAATTTTTCTTCCTGAAGCACTTTTTGAAATTATTTAAATGCTAAGTGTTGGTCTGTGGCTGAAGAGACATCAGTAGATAGTAAGTGATATATGCTCTGCTTCCTGGCAGATAACATCCTGCATTAGGGTTTCTGATGCAAATACAAATGCAATTTTTTTTCCCCTAGTTAATATATCTGAAAAATCCACTCTGTGTTACTCTTGTTAGCTACTCTTGTTAGTAACTTCTAAGGGGATCTAACAATGATCAGTGAAGAATTAGAAAAAGGTTCTTCATTGAGGGGGTGGTCAGTCATTAAAATAGGCTCCCCAGAGAAGTGGTCACAGCCCCAAGGCTGCCAGAGCTCAAGGAATATCTGGACAGTGCTTTTAGCCATTTGGTTGAGCACAGTGATCCTTACGGGTCTTTTACAGTTTGAGATATTCAGTGATTCTCAAGAAACTTAGCTTCGGGTCAACTGACTGTTGTAGCATCTACACATTACATCTGTAGACTATTGCTGATCTGAGAGTTTTGGCTGATATGTAAATTATGGTAATCTCTACGTCTGCTCCTCAGTCAGCATTTCTAATTCCGGCTGCTGGATTGTTTCCCAAAGTCCTTTTGACCACAAAAGAAGGCCTTTGTGTGGGTAATGCATAATTAAAATAAAAACTACTGAACTTCAGAGACTGATAGAAGACCCTTCTGCCCTTCATTTCTGGGAAGTAATCCATCTATGCCAAGAAAGCCTATTAGGAAGTTTCCACAAGTTACTGTCTTTTCATTTGTGCTCTGTGTACTCTCATGTAAGTATTGGCTAGACAGCAGCTTGAACAAATCTCTGCCAAATACTCACATTTGAGATCTGCATTCATTTTCAGCATCGTGGAAACCATATTCACTACCTCCCACTTACTGTGATACAGGGTTGAATAGACATAGAAGGCCAAGTAACTAAATTTTTGGCCAAAGGTAACTGCTGAGGTATCTCCAGGGAACTACAAGCCTTCAGCCTGACCTCAGTGCCAGGGAGGGGCAGGGAGCAGAGCATCTTGAGTGCTGTCATGCAACATGTACAGGAAAACCAGGGAATCAGGCTCAGCTAACAGGGGTTAAGGAAAGGAAAGTCCTGCGTGCTCAACCTGAGCATCTTCTGTGACAAGACGATCCACTTAAGTGGGTGGGGGAAAGACTGTGGATGTCATTTACCTGGACTTCAGTAAAGCTTTGATACTGTCTCCCATGGTGTTCTGAAGAAACTGGCTTCTCATGGCTTGGACAGCTGCAGTCTTCACTGGGTTAAAAACTGTCTGGATGGCTGGGCCCAGAGAGTGGTGGTGAATGGAGTTACATCCAGTTGGCAACTAGGAACCAGTGGGATTCCCCAGGGCTCAGTACTGGGGCCAGTCCTGTTTAGTACCTTCAGTGATTTGGACAAGGGGAATGATTGCACCCTCAGTAAGTTTTCAGATGACACCAAGCTGGGAGGGAATGTTGATCTGCAGAGGGATCTGGACAGGCTGGATCAATGGGCTGAGTCTGATGGTATTGAAGTTCAATAAGGCCCAGAGCTGAGTCCTCCACATGGGTCACAATAACCCCACACAATGCTACAGACTGAGGGAAGAGTGGCTGGAAAGTGGCCTGGTGGAAAAGGACCTGGGGCTGCTGGTCAGCAGCCATCTGAACATGAGCCAGTGTGTGCTCAGGTGGCCAAGGACCAGTGGCATCCTGGCTTGTATCAGGAGTAGTGTGGCCAGCAGGAGCAGGGCAGTGATTGTCCCCCTGTATGCAGCACTGGTGAGGCTGCACCTTGAGTGCTGTGTCCAGTTCACCCTGAGAAGGAAGGGTCAGCAGAGACACATGAGAAACTGACTGCAGCCCCCATTCCTCATCCCCCTGAGCAGAGGCTGAGGAAAGGGAGAATTCGGGAGTGACCTTGAGCCTTGAGGAAGATGTTTTTAAGATCTGGTTTTCTACTCTGATTTCATTGGTAATGAATTAATTTTTTCCCAGGTTGAGTCTGTTTTGCCCCTGACAGTAACTGAGTCCATGATGTCTCCCTGTCCTTATCCTGACCTACAAGCCTTTTGTGCTGTTTTCTCTCCCGTGTCCAGTTGAGGAGGGGAGAGATAGAGTGGCTTTTTGTGGGTACCTGCTGTCCAGCCAGGGTCATCTTACCACACAAGGTCTAGTGACAGTAACCCTTCCTCACTATTTCCAGTCCTGAGTTTTATAAGGAGGTTTTGGGAGCGGTTTATGAGTGGATTAAATATTGTTTGTCCTTTGATACTGTCAGGCATTTTATTTTCCTTGGGGCTGGCTCCACTGAATTCAGAGTTTCCCCTGCCCCATGGCCATGGCTCTCTGTGGCAGCTCTGCACACCCAACACACCTTGTGCCCCACTCCTCTCCCCATTACATGTGGGGTGAGCCTGCAGCATCCCCCAGCCCACCTGGCTCTGATGACAGTGCCCAGTGTGAGCCACAGTCATGCTGCAGTGAGGCAGGGTGTCAGCACCTTCTCTGGATTTAGGGGTTGGTGTGAAACCCCTACAAATCATGGCTGTGGGTACTGAGGCTCTCTGGCTCCTAGCAACCTCGGGAAGAGGCAGGAATTCCCTCCTGATTTTCTCCTCATGGTCCTGTTTATCTGGTCTATCATAGGCTTGAGGGCATACTTGTGGGCTCTCACATGGTGAGTTTTATTCTCAGCTGTTCTGTTTTCATCTGGAGATTGCAATAAAACACTGAGGGGGCTTTTTGCCTCTGGAAGATGTAGCATTTATTTTTTGTCACTGAAACAGTCATTATCAATGCCTATTTGGGTCTCTTATTGCTGGTCTGTTGGGTATCGAACCAGCTTGCTTTTTAACAGCTTCTGCATTGGTATCTTGCTGCTTTGAATAGCAGGATTTATTTGCTTTGCATTTCAATAATGAAGTAGCTGAAAGTCACCTTTAGTACAGTCTTAAAAGTAACTAATCTTTTGATACCCTAGGGCTTTGAATCAAGGGTTTAAAATCGATATTTTCTCTATAAAGTTATTGCTTTTCTTCACCCTGCACTCTATGGACTGAAAATTTGTGGGGTCCATTTAGGAATTGTAGAGAACTTGGGATAGGCAAAGAATTAGGTGTTCTGTTCTTTTGGAAAATGCATGAAATTAAGAAAATAAGTGGCACTCTTCTCAATAAAACCTCTAGTATTATCATTGTTTTCATGCAGTTTTGTTCTTAAATATCTCTTGGGTACTAATTGAAAAGGAAACAGAATTTTATTTTTCAGGATGCAGTGAAATCTCAAACAGCAATTAAAACAGAATGGTTTGGCAGTCTGTAATGTAATTGGTTCCGTGAACAGGAAAAGCTCACAAACTGCTTTGCATTTCCTTCACATTTGGTCTTAATTTTAAGAGACCATTACTGCTTGCAGTCATCTAGGAGCCCTAGATTCAGCAGAATCTCAGGGGAAAGGGAGCACAACAGTGCAACTCTAATAGCATCAGATGTAAGTTTATGCTAACTTTTTAGTTTGCTTTCTAAATCTGTTATATTAACAGTGTATATTAAAATATACACAACTACAAGCTGTGTTCTTTGAACTTCTTCATATGTGTATTTTTGAGAGAAGTTACTTGGTGCAAAATTGAGTTTTCTATGAAAACACACTAATTTAACATAACATTAGTTTTCATTTTCTTGTATGTGAATTCAAAACATTCCTATGGTCTAGAGTAAAACAGAGTATGGCCATGTTTATGATGCCCAAGGCCTTCATTTTGTTAAAGAAGGTTTTCATGATGGGTTGTTTTTTGAAAACAGTTGCTGTAGACTTTCAACTGGTCACTCACTCCAGTGAAGTAGTATAAACTCAGAAAAATTAAAAAACACGTACAATTCAATAGCTATGAGAAATAAGAAATTTCTAAATCTCTTTAGCCTCTATAACTGCAGAATAAAACTGAATTATACAATTTTGATTTTGTTACTTCAGCAGAAGGAAAAAAAAATTCTCATCTAGATGTTTTCATCTAGATGTTTTCATCCCAGACTTGTGTGAAAGATCACAGTACTGCATTTCTCCGAGGAAGGAGAATGGCTTTTCCTGTATTCTCTCTTGGACTTACTGAACCCTGTGAAAGTGCTCAGCGAAGGGGGAGAGAAAGAAGTGTACCGAAATGTTCTGCTTCCTTTATATATTGGAGTCTCACTTTTAGGGTGAACTCTGCCTGCTTTTGGTGGTGTTCTTTAGTCTAGTTGTTTTCACTAGTCACTGACTGCTTAACTGTTAAAGTAAAATCCAGTTGTTAGTCTCCCCTTGACTGTTATTCTTTTTAATCTCCTCTCTGGATTTAACTGTGTATTCCCTTGTTCCCCTGACTGATGGGTGCTGCTGACTGGCCACTTCCACAGCAGGCTGCTCCACCTGCGACTTGTGGTGCTCCCCTGCCAGCATCTGCAGTTCTCTCCACCTGCCTCACACCTTCACCTGTGTGTTCCCCAGTGTGGTCTGCCCATGACATCCAGACTCACCATCCCATCCTTAGGGTCACCCTGATGGGAGTGTTTCCACTGTTACTCAGCCTGTTTGCTCAGAGCATGGGAGGCTGCAAACCCAGCTGTCTGCTCCCCTCTGTTTCTCATTTGTTTCAACCTCTCCTCATGCATTGCCATCAGCCTAATTCATCAGTTCATGGCAAAAGACAGCTTTTTACTGCTTTATACAATTTCAGCTGCTGGGCATCAATTCTGAGAGAAAGCAACCATCATATAAATGGTATCTTGACACAGCAGCAGCCCACCAAGTCCAAATGAAATGGCAATGACAAAAGCAGCTCTGTCCAAATTAGTATGATGATGGCAGCTCCATCCAGTTAAGGATTTCCTACAGACCAGACCGTGACTACCCTTTCATTTTGGGGTCTTATCCAGGTGCTTTTGTGAACTGGATCCAACTGTGGATTGTAGATCTCTGCAGGCTATTAATAGAGCTGTCTGACTTGGTAATGATTGATATGAAGTAAGTTATGCAAGGAACTCTAATTTCTTATTTACACAGGCCTGTAGAAGGGCAGTGACAGTGGCAAAATACAGCTTTTTCCGCTAAGAGAAGGTGTTAGAAATTACTTGTTTTTCTTCTGGCTGGTTGATGCAATAAAATATCCTTGCACATCATGGACATGATGTAGAGCTCAGGGGAAACAACTACTGCTCTTAAAAGTATAGAAGGGTTGAATCAACCTTTTTTCTAATAGGTTTCACTGAAACCACGCTAAGTGAATGACAGGGCTGAAGTGAGCAGAACATTGCCAACCTTTTCCACCAGTCACAGAGATGTTTGGTCACTGTGCTTCCAGGTGTGCATTCATCGATATCTATCCACCTGAAAAGCTGCTTAGACAGTCCTCTTTTCTTCATTCTTGCTCTTCTTGTGAGGCTATAATAAATATGCAACCCTTCTCTATTTATATCACACTGTTAGGTTGGTGGTAGTTTAGGGATTTTTTGTGCAGGTTTTGTGCAACTATCACTTTGTTGCCCTTCTTCGGACGTGTGCCAGTACTTCAATAGCCTTCTTTGTAATGAGCAACCCAAAATTCATTCCAAGTGTAGCCTCACCATTGCTGAGTACAGAGGGACAATCCCTGCCCTGGTCCTGCTGCCCACACTATTTCTGATACAAGCCAGGTGCCACTGGCCTTCTTGGCCACCTGGCCACACACTGGCCCATATTCAGCTGCTGTTAAGCATCACCCTCAGGTCCTTTTCTGATGAGCAGCTTTTAAGCCACTCTTCCCTCAGCCTGTGGCACTGCCTGGGGTTGTTGTGTCTGAAGGGCAGGACTCAGCACACTTGGCCTTGTTGAATCTCATGCAGTTGGACTCAACCATGAATCCAGCCTGTCCAGATCCCTCTGCAGGGCCTTCCTTCCTTCCAGCATATCAACATTCCCACCCAACTTGGTGTTGCCTGCAAACTCACTGAGGGTGCACTTGGGAAAAGGAGGGGCAGGCACTGATCTCTGCTCTGGGTGACCAGTGACAGGACCTGAGGGAATGGCCTGGAGCTGTGTCAGGGGAGGTTTAAGTTGGAAATTAGGAAAAGTTTCTTCACCCAGAGGGTGTTTGGGCACTGGAGCAGGCTCCCCAGGGAAGTGGTCACAGCACCAGCCTGGCAGAGTGCAAGAAGTGTTTGGACAATGCTCTCAGGAGCATGGTGTAACTCTTGGGGATGGTCCTGTACAGGGCCAGGAGATGGACTTGATTATATTTGTGGGTCTCTTCCAACTCAATATTCTCTGATTGTGTGATTATTGCTCATTTATATTGCCTATTGTTTAGTGGGCAATTTAGAAAAGCCTCTGTGACTCTTCTGAGCAAGTGAAAAAGGGTGATGATCGTATCTTGGGATCTCAGCCTTATGAAGAGCCCCTTATTCTCTTCAGGACTGGGAAAGATCCATTACACACCTTATGTGCTCTTTCAGTTGGTGACTTTGAAGTCTATGGTCTTTAAAAGAGGTACCTTTTCCTCATCTTCTACGGGAGATGGTCTTGATGTTGATTTGGGCATTTGGAAATCTGAAACATGAAGTTTTTTTTCTATTCGTAGGACAGAAATCAATCACTTTCCATCACTCTTGTGCTGACCAATGGTTCATGCTGGACATGTTGAAGACAGGTTACCCTTAGGCTTGCTGGGTGCTTCAGGAGTCACTGGCATCACTTTTCCTAACTCTCAGATCTTCTGCAGCCTGTAACATGCATGCCTAAGCCTGATCTTCTTTTTGAGATTCCCCCAAAGGACTTTCACAAAGAAAGGCCCCTCAAAAGGCTCATCTTCAAATGGCTATGGACCATGAGGAGCATTTGCACAGAGATGTGGCCTCTGAGCATATTAATTTTCCTTTTCCTGAGGTGTAGGCATACTAACACAATTTCTGAGTGGTTTATCATAACAGTGTTTTAGCCTGAGCTAGTGGGTCTGCCAAATGACATGTCCCTATAGTAGTGTATAGATATACATATGTAGGCTGTTAAATTCTGTACTTTTAAAAATCACAGCCATGCTAGTCCCTCCAAAGAAACAAAACTCCATGCTTTGTTTTCCCTCTGTAGCTTGTGGCAACTTACTGTGAACCCTGGGTCTTCATGTGTCTCTCTAATTTTAGACTCTCTCCATCCAAATCTCACGGTCGTGCATTGTTGGATGGCAGTGACCTTCCATATATCCTAACTATTCGGAAAACTTAAGGTAAAGATGGTTTTCTTGCAGCTTTTGTTCTGAAACATTTGCAGGGCTGTACAGCAGGTGGTGCTCTGTTTCCCTTTCTTCTAGAGGCTGTTGTCATTAGCTAAACTTTTCAAACTGGAGATTATTAATAATGTTTTCTGTACTGGCTGAGAAATTGGAGCCACATATTTTAAGGGATGGCTTACTTAGCCATGCACTGGTTTTGTTTTACGGAGCAAGAGAGCATAAAGTCTGTTTGTGGGTTAATTTACAACACTAATCTATCTTCCCAGTGCAGTTAGAGCAGAGAAGTGACTTACATTTATTAAGGTATTCTTTTCATGTTTGCAAAACCAGTACTTGTTTTAAATGGGTAATTCTTCACTAAAATAAATGAATCACAAAGGAAAATACAGGTTGAATTTAAACATTGAATCACTAAAACTATCAGAATCTCTAAATCCAGCAAAGAATTTCACAGGTTAATTAACCAAAATGTTTATTCAGGTACCTGAAATTGGATGAAATAAAAATGTGTTTTCTGTTTTTATGCTGAATAGCTGAATTCCTGCTCTAGCTCTTTCAGCAGAGTAAGTTCTGTTTTCTGACACTTGGCACAGTTGGCCCAGGCTTTTAGGGGCTTGTTTCACAAGTGTTAGCTCTTAGATGACTAGAAGTGGTGTGGAAACTCAAATCCTTTTTGAGGATTTGGTGAGATACAGCACTATCAGCTTTGAAATATTGCAGACTGCAGTAATACCATAGTAATCTTCAACAGCATTAGCAGCTTAAACAGACAAGCCTATATAAATTGGTTTAAAATCAATCAAGTAGAGAATTTCACTAATTCAAGTTAATAACTCTATGGGCTGTACTGTGAGTTATCAGATTTTGCAAATTAGAAAGTAAAAGCATGATGCAAGGCTCATGGAAATCAAAGTAAATACTTCCATTTGCATTACTGTGCTGACATTATCCCCTTACCTGGATTTCCGTAACAAAGACACCAAGAACACTGAAGCACAATAGGTAACTTGCTCATATGGACAATTTTGCTCTATTTGCTACCATTTTATATTATGTATTTCACTCTGTGATAATGTACTTTATAAAAAATGAATTGCTCTTTATGTGGTATTAGAGCTGAGAACACCAGTCATTCACTTGAGTCAATGGTAGATGCTGTGTACACATGAACTGAGAGGACAGTGCCTGACCCTACTGTCCAGAATTTTGCCACTGGGAGGCTGTCTTGTGAACAGCCTATCAATAGGAAATTTTTCACTGAAGTTCTGTGATTCTATATATAGTATTTCAGATCTCTACATTTGTAATTCAATCAGAAAGAACCACCTTATAAATTTATTACTGGTTTTCTTCATTCAGAATTTTGGAGTTAGTCTACCTATGAAAAAAAAAAAGCAAAATTCCATTTTTGTTAGTTGATATCTACTCATTAGCAGGGTGTTTATCTCTTAAATAGATCCAAAGTGTCTGTTTCTCATAGGAGATTTTATTTTCTAAAAATAAATTAGTTTTTTTTTCTTTTAAGGTGTGAGGAAGTGTTGTATGAAGATCATCAATGAGAAAGGGAACAAAATCTGTATTTGTCTTTTCAAGACTATTAAAAAATCTGCTAAATATGTTCTTCTGGCTTGGAGAACATTTTCCCCAAGCTGTTACCTAAGAAATGTGTCTTCAGATTGATGGAAAGTGAACTATTAAATATAAATGTGGTTTGTCCCTGAATTAGAGATACAAGGAACAAGAAATATGGAACAAAAATAAAAAGAGGAGGCCTCCCACACTCTGGGAGGCCAGGACAGCTGACTTAGACAACTCAGATTAAGGTAAAATCAGTCTGGACTGGCAACAGATAGAACATGGAGAAATAAACATGGCATTTCAGAGTGCAGGAGGTAGCAGAAATCAATCAGGCATTGAGTTCATTGCATAGAGTTTAAGACTGGGACCGAAGGGGCCTGGATTCTCCCTAATGCTTGGCCTTCATTGAAACCAGCTGAAATACAGTAAAAGTTATATATCTCATATACAAGCTGTACCATGGCCCTCAAAAAAAGTACTAAATGGATAGATTGCCTGTCACCCACAAAGGAAATTTTGTAGACAATGAGAAGGGAAATCTGATTCCCTTTGAGGTCCCTTGAATTCAATGTTTTAGTCCAGCAGAAAATGCTGATAACTCTATTCCTCGTTCTTCAGCTGATTTGATGAAAATTAACTTTCAACATCCACATTTGATCAAATCACAAGCTAAAATTATGTGCGAGCATGAAAAAGATGATGGCTTATTCCATAAATACACACTTGGTGGTTACTTTCAAATTACATTAACAGAGTTCACACAGTATTAGTCAAATCCCTGTCATTAAGGAATGGTATTTCATAAGAAAGCTATTAATAGGATACAAAGATCCTAAAATTATTAGATGATTATTAGATGATTGTTAATGGGAATTCCTTTTTGTCATAACCTGTGTTTTCAGTTTAACAAAGATGAGCTCTCTCTGATGGGAGATGGTAGTATAATAAAAATCTGGAAATTATGTAAAGAAAAGAAACTAAAGATTGAATAATAGATTCAGTGATTTTGTAGAACCAGGATGACTCAATTTTAAAGACATTTTTGGGGAAAATAAGGTAATTCTAAGGTAGGGCCTATGCCACTGCACCTTGCTGATCTGTCAAAGCTCCTCTCCTACTCTTTTCTCCTGTGGGCGTGCAGTATCTCCCTCTCAAAGCATCACTAAAATCCAAACAAGGCTTTGTACAGGAAGCTTTCTGCCCCCTCTGGTGCAAGAGCTGTGGCTGGCAGTCTGACCACACTCCAGGCAATGGCAAAGGTCTCAGAGAAAGTTCTCTTATCGTTGATGAGAAAACTATTAAGTATTACAATTTTTTCCAGGGACTGAAAGACCATTTTTCACCAAGTCAAATTATTTGAGCTGACCAATATATCAGCATACCTCTCATCAGCATGTTAATTTTAGCTTTGTAAGTATTGGTCAGAATTTCTGGGTCTTGCTGTTCTTTGTTTTGGGTATACTACATTAACTAAATATCAAGAGGTCAGGTTTCATTGACAATTTTCATGTGTATTTGTGCACTGGTAGCATAGCATAATGTTTGTGAGGGCAAAAGAAATCTACCTTGAGATTGTCATAGGAATGCTCCCCACTCTCTGATGTCCTACTGAGGCTCAAGCTATGGGTTAAAGAAGGGCTTTTTCTTTATAGCCTGCACATACAAATAACGTTGGTATATCTGTCTTCCTGAATGGAAGTTACCTGCACTCCTTTCATTAATTGGCTTTAATGTAGGAGAAGGAATGTCATCTAAATGATTTCGGCTCCTGGGTGAAAACCTATATGATTTTTGAAAGAAAAACACTGTAGTCACTGAATGTCAAAGCTGTGATTAAAAAGCAAAAAGCTGACATGCTGACATGGATACCACTGTAATAGGGTATGTCTCAGTAGGAACCCACTGCCACCATCAGCTTTTTACGGTTTTTGTATTGCTAATATGAAACGAAATGCACCACTAGGAATACTGTTAGAATATCAGACTATCTTATTTTATAAATTATTACTATATTACCCTTTAAATGCCCCAGTGAGTATAGCAGCATCAAAATATGATGTAAAAACAATAAAACCAAGCAAACAGCTATTGTTGAACTGTTAGATATGTACAACAGTTTTTTAATTCCTTTCTCTTTGTTTTTATTCTGAATAAATTAACAGTTTGCAACAGATAGTCATTCAACCACCTCTGTGATACCCTTGTTTCTGAATTGGAACAGGGTAGGTAATTACTACTGGGAATGGGTTGTGACAGGCTTTAAGAGTGGGTAAACTGGAAAATGACTTTTGATATTCAAATTTCCTCTCGTTTCCATATTCTGCTGCTGGCACTTACAAAGGAAGATGTATGATGTGTCTCATCATGCACTTGGAAGGGCTGAGAGCTCATACATCTTTTTCTTTCTCAGCTCTCCATCTATGAGCCAGTTGGAGCAAACTTTATACAAGAAAGATGAAAAAAAAGTATCTATGAAAATCATATTTTCTTATTTTCAGGAAATCATGGAGGATGATTATTCAGAAGCCATAACCTCTGTGGGAAGAAGGTTCATCAGTCAGTGGCCTCATAAAACCTGCCTATTCTATTTTATGAGAAGCTCTGCAATTTGAAACAAATTCCTAATCAGAGAAAGTATGTCAAAATTAATTTAATTAAAATAAAAATTCTGGATAATTTATTTTTTACTTATTTCTTTCATAATTTTATTTTGTGCTGGGTTGTTAAGTCACTTTAAATATTTGAAAATAAGTTAATTGAAAAAAATTCTCCTCCAAAAAGTTGAATATGTTCTGTTGTTCCTTATCAGAAAGTATTTCCAAGGGAAATTAGAGCCAGGTATTGTTGAAATAATCAATTAGACCATTCACCAGTCAGCATCTTCCAGTGGAGAAATACTGTATCATAAGATCTATGAGTGTATCATTAATTCAGAACAATTTCAATAAAAACAGGGAGGTTAAGATTTATATGATTTGTCTGAAGGTGAGAAGTTCTATTTAAAACTATGTCAAAGTTCATTTAGGAGATACTGTCTGATCTTTACAGATAGACCAGAATATAAATAATGTCCTGGCAAACAGTATTAATAATGTCTTTGACAGAAATATCATTAATAATCATAGTTTATATGGCTGCAACTCCAAACTAAAAGGTTATCATGGTGCAATGAACCAAAGAAGTACACTCAACTAGTTTATGACTTCATTAAAGTGGTGAGCTATAACTGCTACCCTGCAATCAGAAAATGCAAATGCTCTATTTGTAGTGCAGTCAGTTTTATTTAATTGTATCTTTCTCTTCAGAGAAAGGAAGCTTACCATGTTTATCTTGGATTTCAGTGCACTGAAAGTTCATTCTTTGGAAATGTACTATAACACAGAAATGAAATTGGAATTGTGAAGTATCTGACGCCCTTTTTGTACATTGATGATGTGCCTCAAGCAAAAGCACTACTTGTAAAATACAAAAGGGCTAAAAAGAATGTAGTTGTCATGACAGTATGTGTGTCCAAATTGCAAGCCAGACAACTGTCATTGATAGTTGGGATATAATTGACCACAGTATATGATAAGCACTATATTGATTGATTGATGTGACCCAGTTGTATTTGAAATGTCAAAGAGGAAAATTGAGTTGTCATTTTATATAATGTTCTTTTTCGAGTAGCAGATAAATACTATAATTAACGACTTTTCACGAAGGTTATCTAAAAAATTTAGGGAATATTAAACATCACATTATTCACAGTCAGCATAGGTGAATATATTATTGATGAATATTGATAAATCTTTGCTTATGTGAAACAGGCATCAAAAGAAGTTCATATACTTTAATACAGCTTTTTAATGAAACATCTCTTCTGATTACATTTTTTAAATCATTTAAATAGGTGAATAGAGTCAAATTACTTTTACAATTTAGTAAGGTTGTCTTTGTCTTTGGCAAACTGGAATATTGAACTTGAAGGTTTAAGTTTGCTTCTGTTGAAATCAATTGTGAAACTCCTGTTGTCTAGGAAAGAATTGAGGGTTGACACATGCATTGATACCATTTTTCCCTATTTACACAAAATAGTCTTAAATTTTCTCACGTAGTTGAAAAAATGTGCTTTAGCAAAGGAATTTCCAAAAATCTTTCTCAGCCTTGAAGTAGATCTCAAAGAATTCTCCAAGCCATGATGGATTAAACAAAGCCGAAAAGCATCTGCAGCAAAACCCTGAAATGTTATCGCTCGCCATTTGCCTAAAGTATACCTGCAAAGGGAACTCTCTGTCATTAGGGGACTTCTTTGCCAGAAAATGCAAAGTCTCCAGCATTTTGAAGGAAAAGTAAAACAATCAAGAGTAAAAAGTTTAACTGAATTGTTTCATTCTTCATATTTAATTTTGGAAAATTTGGATTTGTGTCAAGTCTTTCAAGTCAGATATTGTTTGGACTTCATAGTAACATTATAAATTAAGTTGATGGTGATATCTTTTGATGTCCTATGAAGTCCCTGAGTGTCCAAAATTCTTTCAGTGTTTTGAATTCTTGATATCAGTTCAGCTGTGTAAATGCAGGGTTCTCGTGCGACTTCAAGTGCCCCAGTCATGGACATGGGGTTACAGTTGTGACACTGGGAGATACGCACCCTCCAGGATCAACACTCAAAAGGCAGCTGGGATCCCCCAGGGCTCCTCAGGTAGCTCTGAGCACCTGCATTCAGGTACAGAGCTGAGCCCCAAAGTGTCTATAGTACGGTGGGCTTAATCCTCCTTTTCTCAAGTGAGTGTATTGACTAAAACTGCAGAGGTAAAATGGAAGCTTGGCCACCTAGTTCACATGTAAATATGTATTTGTAGGCATGCAGATTCTCATGTTTTAATCTGCACTGAATTCCAATCTTTGTTATGTGGGCAAACATTTCTCAGACTTATATGAATCACTGG
This sequence comes from Buphagus erythrorhynchus, assembly GCA_013400855.1. Taxonomy (NCBI): domain Eukaryota; kingdom Metazoa; phylum Chordata; class Aves; order Passeriformes; family Sturnidae; genus Buphagus; species Buphagus erythrorhynchus. Next base: position 24,630 of record VZTT01002601.1, read on the forward strand.
AAGAGTGTTCTGGTTTTTCTGGGATAATTTTAAAAATATGGGGCTTGTCTCCTTTGGCAGTATCCTTGGGAAAGAAGTGGGCTTCATCAGAAGAGTGAGTGCATTAGAGAATAAGCCAAATGTACCACAATACATTTTAAATTTTCTTACACTATTCATCTTCCAAAGCAAAAAATACCAGGTAGAGGCTTGCTAACTTGTTCTCTAAAAAACAAAGCCCAATCAGACTGCCTTCTCAAATTCTTTCAGAGTTTTGACATGGTAGGTCACACTCCATCCTCAAGTTCAGCATTACATAATTAACATAGTCTTGAGTTGTGCATCTGGAGAAGCTTCATTTTTCATCTGAGACTAAATGAGGAAGGATAGAGCAAAACCTCAGCCTCTCCCAGCTAGTGCAGCAAGCATGGCACGCAGAGGCCAGGCAGTAAGCAGGAACCAGCTGACAGTGAAACAATCGCTGTTCTTATCCTCTCTCCCCACCAGGCTAGGATGTAAGTATGGAAGATATCATTATGGTCCAGGAGTTACATTGTCTGGTATGATAAAGCCATTCCTTAACAAAGTGATGCCTAAAATGCAGCCTAGCCTACAGTTTATGGTGAAGATTGTTAGGATCACAGATACTGCTGCACTGGAGTAGAAGTGCCACTGACAGAAACCAGGGAAAAGCACAAGGGTCAGATCTGTTTCTCTTAACTCTGAATCACCTCAGCATCACGCCTCAATCATCTGCAGCTAAGTCAAAGGACTTGCCCCAGGATATTCTCCAAAACAGCTGATTGCATTTTTACTTCTTTGCTTTTCCTACATTGGGATGTTTGCATGCAAGCATGCGTGCAGGAGCGGTCAGCAAATGGAGCACAGGACCCCTTGGGTGGGAAGGAGCATCAGAGGGACACCTCATGCAGCCTCCTCCCAAGTGAGCTGGTGAAAAGACTGGTGAGAGCAAACAAGGGCTTATTCTGCCTCTGAACTCGATCATCAGGAGCCAGCCTGCCATAAAGCTTCTTAATCTTCCAAAGAGTTGGAAAACAAAATCATAGCTTTCTAAAGGACAACCAGTTGTTTGACACAGTTATATTATCTGGGTAATGTTTTGAGCAAATGTTTAATTACAAAGGGATGGTGCCTAAATTGCCATAATTAATCTGTACCTGTGCTAGAGTTCACAGCAGCCAAGACTTTTTACACTGCTGAATCACTCTCACTGAAATACTCGGTCCTTAAATAGCAGGAAAAGCTGCTATTAGAAATCTCTGTAATAGCTTTTATGAAAGCTATGGCTAATTTAGAGCCCAATTAAATCCAGAAATCCAATTATTTCTGAATAACATAATTGCAAAAAAGTAACTAGCATTGTAAGTATGCACTAGCTATTATGGAAGATGCTTTAACAAAAGAAAATCAGCTCTGAGCCACTGAAAAGATATGTTCTTATCACAAAGATGGTCTGTAAATTTCAAAATTCTTCTATTTTCACTGCTTTGCATTGAGAGTATGTAAACCTTGGTGCTCTGTTACTGCTATTACCTGCATTTTATGTGTCCATTTGGAGAGCAGATAAAAGATGCTAGAGCAGATCCATTTATACAGGTGCTTGAACAATCTCTGTTGAATGAGACAATAATTATTAACTAGCTGTGAGTGTGATTGAGTTTGGCCACCTACACACATAGAAAGGCTAGACAAAATAAGGCAGACCAAGCTCCTGCCATAGACTGACAGCTTTGCTCCTGATGGGAAAGAGAATCATTCTTAGGCTGCCCATGGCTTTGCTGCTGTCCTGGTGGGCAGTGGTGGAAACCCACCCCTGAGCTGCTGCCCCTGGAGCCCTTGGCTGCAGTCAGCGAGCTCATGGGGCCACTGACCTCGTAGCACATTAGCAAGGGCAGTAATGTAACATCCTGCTGCTCTTCAAAGCCCTCACAGGCAGGCATAACAGACAACTTCTGCTTTCTCAACATTGCAGGAGGCAGTACCTACAGTTTTGTGCATTCAGGACTTTGCATGGATTACAGGCATGGATGAGTGAGGAGCAGTTATGATGGCATTGGAAAATACTTCGTAAACTCAGAAACAGACTTTTGCTTTGACATTTCCATGGAGGTAAGTGAAGCAGAGGTTCACTTCACCTAACGTAGCTACTTGCAGTAACTGTACACTTTTTTACCCCAACAAGCAACAGTTCAACTCTCAATTACTATTTAGGAGAAATTTCCCTCTTGAATCAACTGGAGTTTTGCTGGAGTGAATATTTTCCTTGTTAAAATTTAGCTTACTGATTTCATTGCAATCTGTGTTGTTGTGAAAGACAACACAAATAAAGCCCTGACTGTAAAGGAAGGTAGAAGGAAGAGGGAGAATGGCTTGCTGAAGGAGTAAGGATTTTCAAGTTGCTATATATGTTAATCATCTGTTGGGGGTTGAATTTTCCCTTTTTCTTTCTGTGGAATTTTTCCCATTGTTATGCTAAGTATTTGGGTCTACACCCATAAGCTCAGTTAACAGTTTTCTCTCGAAGGGGGGAGGAGAGGGGCAACACCGGAAAGGAAGAGCTGAGGTGAGGGGCTTGTGCTCTGCCGCTCGCTCGCTCGGGCACCGCTCGCTCATCCACCAGGGGGGAGGACGGGCGACACTCTCCGCTCTGCCACGCTGAGGCTGGGAGCTGCCTTCCCTGACTCTGGGATCCGGAAACCTCCCTGCTCAGACACTCTCCCGCATCTCCTACCGACTTCAACACATCCTTTTGGAGCATCGGGACTGACCCTGCCCTGGGACCTGTGAGCAGCTTCTCCCCTCTGCCCTTTCCCATTTGGGACACAGACGCCATTCCCTGCAGCGCCCCTCCAGCCACGTGGGATCACCGCTTGCTCCCTGCTCACTGGAACATCAGAGCGGCAATTGCACCACAAGAGGAAAGGGGTCCACGACCAGAACTGTTTACTGAGTTTTCTGCTCTGTTCCTGTTGATCTTGCAGTTATTGTGTTTCTGTTTCTCTTGTTTTATATAGATATCAGTAAAGGACTGTTATTCCTACCCCCATATCTCTGCCTGAGAGCTCTTTAATTCTGAAAATCATAGTAAAGTGAAGGGAAGAAGGGAAAGGGGGGGTTTATACTCTCCTTTAAAAAAAAGGCTCTTGTCCCTTTTAGCAGATACCTGTCTTTCAAACCAAGACATCATCTCATGTGCTCAGTCATATGCAAGGAAAAAGATATTTCATTAAATGATTGAGTTCTGTTACAAAAATACTTGCTAAAAAACCAAATAACTTCAAATGAGGAGAGGGCTGATGTAACAAGGTTATCAGCTCAACACTCTACGTAAAGCTTTGCATGCAGTATCTCCCAATTTGATGGAGTTCAAGATCAATATTCAGTTTTTTTAAGACATCTGAGTCATGAGCACTTAAAAAGCTCTCTGAACAGAGTTGACAGAAGGAATTTATTATTTCAATTCTGGAAACACATTAAAAGAAATGAAATAAACTCTAACTCCAGAGCATAAGTTAAGAAAAGAAAGTACTAATTTTCTATATAAGCTCCCGCCAATTTGGCATTCTTAGACACAGTAACTTTGTTTAATACATATTGGGAAAATAATTGCCTTAAAGGGAATCAGATATATAAAATGTAAGGCACTAGCTTTACATTTTGATTTTAGAAGGTTAATAGATGTTTAGTATTGATAAAAATATAACTTACTGTGTACTATGTAAGAACAGAGCTCATGATCCCAATTTGAGACCATTTTGGTGCTAGAAAAATACATTTTTGTTAATGACGCTTTTAGCATGAGGGAATCTTTGAAAATTTCATTTGCAAATATCAAGGTTAGATAAAGGATTTCTTCAAAAATTGTCAAATAAGTGATCAGGAAGAGATTGCACAAATAGAGTGCATTAGCATTGTTGCCTTGTAAAATCAATTAAAGGAATCATCTCAGAGAAATGGAATGATTCTGCTACTGCAAAACATAATGATTTGTGTGATTGGAGGAACTCAGCCAGAATCCAGTTTGAGTGAATTACAGGTCTTTATAACTAAGTACTTAGTTGAATTTTTTTTTTAATTTGATTTTGCCATCATGTCAAATTTACATGTTTGAGGTATAATTAGCCAGTCTGATTACAATGAAAAAAACACTATAATTTAAAAATATAAATTAACATAAAATGACAAGCATTAAAAGTTAATATCAACTCAATGTTCAGTCTTTTGCATTCAAATGAGTCTTATGAAGTTATTATGTCCATCTAAATATCAGTATAATTTTCAAGTAATACACAATGTGTTTCATAATGTGCCTCTCTCCCTAGCCCTCCATTAGCTCTATTGTTTGTCTACAGTTTGTTACTCCGAAGAAACCATTTTAGAGTTACATTGTTTCATTTTTCACATAAAGTACATAACTTGAGCTTAGAAATACAATTTTGATGTGCCCTAGACCTTCAGTGACCATGTGTTGACTCTAAATATACTGGCACAGGCAATGGCCTTTTTGTGAAATGCACGTAAAGAAGCAATAACTGAATTTCAACAAGCAAATCAACCCAATTGGTTTAGAATTATGATGCTTGGCTTTCTAATGCATATTCAGAGTGGTAGAAAAGAAAGTATGAAATTTAATTGTACTATAAAACTGTCATGAGAAAATATATACTGAATATCAAGCAGGATTACATTTCTTCAGTAGTGATCATCTGTGGAAAACTTTATTTAAAGAACTGCTGCATTTCTAATGTTGTATTTCTGATCAGAGAACAGTTCTAAGAGCTACATCACTGAAAAAAGTGACAAAATATGATTAATTTGGTTCATCCTCTAGAGTTGAATGTTTCTGCACAAACTCTGGTACTAATGTCTGTTCAGTACAAAAGGCAGAATAGTGAAAAAAATAAAGCAGCTCCTATAGTGTTTTCTGTTTTTACAACAGTAGCACAAGACCAATAGCAGTCTGGAAGCTACAAAACCAGAGAAGAATTGCCTGATATCTGCAAGGGCCCTTTGAACAATTGAACAATGTGTTATTTATTTGCCAGACAGCATTACCATAAAATTTATACTCTCCCTCATTACATGTGGAAACACACCTTATCATAATTTCTATTACACTGTGAGCAATTCATTTTATGCACATACATGAATTCAGCCATTGAAACTATTTTTTATCTTCACACCTCTTTAAGAAAGTAAAATGAAAGGCTGATATATACAAAACAGAATCATTGTATACATACAACATGGCATGTATACACGTATATATCCAACAAGACATCTCTGAAAAATGAGGTTTCATATTTTAGTAAAGTGTTTTTACATCTGTCAATGGACACACTGCATGAAACTGACTCAAATGTCTTGGAATCCAAGGAAACAATCCTGAGCTAACTTGGATGGCCTTTTAACTAAGTCCTGCCTGTTACTACTGATTTCACCAAGCTGAAGATAGAGATAAGCCCATTAGGGAATCAGTAAATTAAATTTACTTATCATACTTCCAGTTACATACATTTAAGTGCATAACTAGTTAGTGCAATCTACTATGATGACAACTAATGATCCAAAACCATTAAAGAAAAATTGTATTAATGATATTGTGCCTTGTCACTGAATCAGGAGTAAGTTTAAAGAAAAGAAGATACTGTTCCCCTCATTATTTCTCTAGGCATTTTTTTTAATCATGCAAGAAACTCTGTTGTGGAGTCAGTATTTGTAGGCTACTTGTTCTTTTTTATTTTTCTTTTCTTAAGAGACAGATATCATTCCTGTACCATTTTTGTGTATGACAGTATTGAGAAGATGTTCTTTACTGCCAGTGTAGTAACACTTTTTTGATGTAGTACATCTCAAAAGTACAGGACTCAGTTTGAAAACCTGCCTGAATAACCTTTTGTTAAGTGATATATTCCTCCTCTTCCCAGTACGGAGACATGGCAGTGGAGAAATTGTGTTTATTGTGTCCAACTCTGCTTCCAGAGCCAATTGAAAACAGTGGGTACAGGGGTGCACAAAAGCATTCTCCTTGCTGTTCCAAAGAAGTAAAATCTGAATTGAAGTCTTTGGTCCAGCTGGTGCTGACACAGTAAAGTTTTCATCAGGCAGAAACAAAAATCCACCATGAAAAAATTATTACATGCATTTGGAGGAAGACATTTGTGAGGAATTCTGTTATCTGTCTCCAGCTGAGAAGTCTTCTCAGCACCTGTCAGTGACCTTGCTGATGACCCCGGTAAGCTGTGGGAGATACAGTGAATATCCTGATAAGCAAACCTGGCTGACCAATAAAAAAAGAACAATTTAGTCAGTGATGATCTTGACCTCACAGACAGAGATCAGTGTGTTTGTAATAAGTGATGTAACCAGTCATACATAACATACATACACAACCAGTTACATAACTTTCGCCCTGCAGTGATTTGCATTACTGGAACATGAAGGCTGGCCATGCCTAATCAAGTGCCTTGGGTCTGGTTTAGGAGTCTAAAGGACTCCTGTGGGATGTATTCAATGGTGAAACTTTTCACATGGTCTTTGCTTTTCAGTATGCCAGACCAGAGCACAGTCTCCCTGTCAAATCAATGAAAAATAATACCAAATACTAGGACACATAGGTGCTTCTATCCCCAGGCCACTGCTTAAAATCCAGCAGCATGTCCAGTCCTATTCTGCTCCAAAGACTGTTACCAAGTGACAGGTGTCTGGTGGCCTGGTTTCACTGAGCCAGTTGTATTGGCCCTTTTTTAGGGAAAATGTACTTACATGGCTGCTGACATGCCCTTCTCACAGCAGAAATATGGAGTACCTGAGGGACTCCAGAGAGTAAATTGCCATTTCAAACCCAAAGCAAGTCCTTCTACAGCATGTTTTGTTTGAGGCACAGGCCTATGTGCCCCAGTCTTGGTTGTCTTATGCCTTTTCTGAAGGACAACAGGACTCTCACCAGGGCATTTTGTGAGAACAATGAATAGATTTTGAAAGAAAATCCTTCCACTTTCCCAACACATACTAAGGAAACTATATTTTATCTATGATACCTATGCAATTCACCATTTATATTTCTAATATCTTTTTGTTGATATGCAGTCTTAAGGGTTTTAAAAAGACCTGTGGTCTCCTCCAAGCAGGAGAAGCAAGAAGAATCTGAGAGAAACAAGAGGCACTGTGAGAGACATGAGGAGGGCTGGGAGCTGGAGCAAGACCGAAGTGGAATAATCCACCCACAGTAAGTTGTGTTTTGATCACATGTCCTGTTTCCTACTGTGCACATGGTTCTGGGGTTTTTTCTTAAATATATAGACCATTAAGTGTGAGAGTCAGCCTGACAGAGATGTCAGGTCAGACGGCCATCACAGAAGGAGAGTTGTGCCCCACGCTTAGGCCATGGGAGGCATTTATCTAAGTTGTGATGACCCTTGAAAAAGGCTCCCAAAAGGCTATGGGGTTATCCATGTTAATGTTTAATTTGATAGTCAGTTGTTGCCACTCCCACACCCAGAATGTTCTCCCCTTCTTGTACTCCCATCGGCCCCCTGTTGCCACATTGTTCCACCCCACCTATCCCATTTGACCCAGCCTTCCTTTGTCCCTCCTGTGCACCACTTTTCCTTGTACCCACTGGACCCCACTCCAACTCCACCTCCTCTCCTATCCCATACTTAAACCCCAGACCTCCCTGTACCCTCGTCTTCAACCTTCAGCCCTTAACGAGACCTCACTGCTCAGTTGTTACATTCGAGTTTTTGGGCCTCATCCCGCTTTTACTTTTACTATTATTAAAGTATTTTATGTTACTAAGCCATGGTCGTTGCTCTTCTTTTATTTTGCCACAAATGCCCTAATATCTGTGAACCCAACCCTACCAAAGGATTATCGGGGACTGCCCTCGAACCCTGTTAATTAGGAAAAGCTTCTCTCATCTGACAGGTGGAGGCTGAACCAAGGAGATTGGGGAAGGGGATACACAGAGAAAAGGTTGCAATTACATTGTGTGATGTAGTAACATATAGAGCATGTGCGCTAACAGAGGTGTGGGAGAACTTCCTTAGTACCTCCTCAAAGAAGTCAGTTCTTGCACAATACTTTCAGACATGCCTCCACTCCCCAAGTCTGTGAGAGAGGACACACACAAATACTCATTTTTCTTCCCTTAGCTGGAGTTGGATGCTTTTTTTTTGAGCAAGTCTTCCCCACAAGTTTCAGCAGACTCAGGGCAATGTGGTGTGCTGGTGAGCCAACACACTTGTTAGCTGGGAAAAGACTCCCCTTAAGCTTCCTTAAGAGCAAACTACAGACCATTTCTAGCACAACAGAGTTACAGAAACTGCCTTACTTGTTAAAAGTGTGGTAGTGTGCTTGATTACATTTACATTCATAGTTAATTGCTGGCACTGCAGAACATATGAAAAGATAATTATGACAATGGTGCTGGTTATTTTTAAATGGCTATATGAATATACATTTTTTAAATGACAACGTTAAGTGCATGTCTTTATCAAATGAAAAATGTATGTCTGCTATTCATTCATTAGCAAAAAATTTGCATCCACAGTAAAATATTTAGCTTTGACTGAAAAAAGGTTCATTACTCTTCTGAAGCAAAAGCACAGAATGAAGGGGAAATGCTTTCTGAGTTTTTGTTGGCAGTGCTAGAACGGCGAGCAACACAGCTGGGAGTGCTGAGGACCCTGAAGATTCCTAGTGCCTACGACCCAGATGTTCATGCCTCTGCTACTTTCATCAGCAGAAAATATCTGCATATGTGTAAGGAAACAGACCACTCTTTGTATTGAATTTTTAAAAATATATAATTGAAAATATACACTGAGACCTGTTTCAAAGCATACTAGCAGGGCACTGGAGGTTATGTTCCAAGATTCACTTAAGCTTCTTACTTCTTAATCTGCTGTCAAAAAGATTGCTGACTATCCTTTTGGTGCAATGCAAGAGTTAGAAGGTTGAGTGATAAGACTCCTGATCTCTCTGTCACAGATACAGACATTGCCCCAAAGGTAAAAGGTGTGTGAGTACTTAGCTCAGGAAAAGAACTTCATTGTCCAGCAAGAAGAAATGAAGAAATCTCTGAATTTGCATGTTTAAAAGAGTGTAATTGAATATTTGTGACTCTCAGGCAGGCAAATGAACAAAATAGAGGATATGAACAATGAGTGTGTAGGGTGGGGGAACATCATGCTGGAAGACATGATGGAAAGGATCTCCAGCAGTGTGATCTCTATTTGCAATGCTAATTTCCTACTCCAGAGACTCTGAGCAGCAGTAACTTAAAAAATGTTCTTCAAAAATCTCTTTCTTCATGTACCCTGAACTGACATGGGGCAGGGAAAGTGAAAAACAGTTGCCCTTACACAGTTACTGCCAGCATGCAATGCACTAGCACTATTGTCCAAGAACACATGCCCTTCAAACCTTCAGTTATTTCTTGGTTTTGAGTTATTCCATGAAAAATTGTATGCTGGGGGAACTTTTGGCAAATTCCAATTAAATATTTTTCTTTGTGATTTCTTTCTCCAGACAATCCTATGATGCCCTTGGTGAGGCAGCAAGACCTCAACACTGAAAATGTGGGTTTAATTAGTAACAGTGAACTTCTCCTACATGCTGTCACTAAGCTCTCTCTGTGGTGTTTTATTGGTGGTAGGACTGCTTTTATCACCACAAGGATATGTGCAAAGCCTATTGAAGTCAGGGCGTATTAACAGGCACAGTGAAGGCAAAAATGACATCCCTTGAAATGGGAGCTAGTAAGACACTTCTGAAGCTGTCATTCTGTGTTATTTGCTGAAAGCTGGAACTTCTTCAGACTAGGTGACAGTCCAGAGGGAGCACATATTTTTCAAAAAGTTCTTCAAAATTCATTTCTATATAATGTAATGATAACAACAATAACCTTCCATTGTATTATGGCTAACAAGTCACTTGCAGTTTTGCTAGTGACATTCAGTGGCAATTGGATTAGCCCCACAGTGAAGGAAACCTTACAGTAGCAGCTAAGGGAAATAACAAGAATGAACTCTTTTGGTCCCTAAAGACTTTAAATCCTCCAAGCATTTGATTTATCCTTGTTCTCTTTTGGAGTGAGTGGAATTCATCCTCATTCCTGGACTTGTAGTAGAGCTCCACTGCCTGGGTGATTGCACAAGGGATTGGGAGATCAATCA
>VZTT01002601.1:34963-49243 GCA_013400855.1 Buphagus erythrorhynchus
TCTGGCACTGGAGCTATTCAGACTCACATAGTTACCTGCTGAGAATGCCCCCAGCATTCAAAGCCAGCAGCTAAGCTCCCACACAACTTCTCACCCACCCTCCTCTCCCAGCAGGGCAGGGGAGAGAATGGGAAGAGAAAAAGCAAGAAAACTCATAAATCAAGATAAAGACATTCAATATGTGAAAAAACCCAGGCAAAACCAAGTGATGCAAAGGCAATGATCACTCATCACCTCCCACCAGCAGAACAATGTCCAGCCAGCCTCTGAGCAACATCAGCCTTGAAAGCCAAAGCCCTTCCACCCCTTTTTTACTCTAACCCATTGCTGAGCATGACCTTACATGGCATGGAGTATCCCTTTGGCCACTTTGGTCACAGCCATGTCCCTTCCCAAATTCTTGTCCAACCCCAGCCTACCCACCGCAGGGTAATGAGAGGGCAGAGCAGGAAAGAGAGAAGGCCTTGGTGCTGTGAAGCACTCCTCAATAACAGTCTAAACATTGGTGATTTCTGGACATTTTTTTAACTACAAATCCAAAGCTTAGCACCATACAGGCTAAGAAGAAAACTGACTTCCCTTGGGGCAGACCTGTTACAGTGTGACATGATGTTTAATTGTATTATGCTGGGAGTGAGAAAAGACTTACTGAAGCCTTATTCATTAATTAAAAAAAATAGAAAAATTGATCTGTTCCTTTGTGGAATAAATAGAGGAGACAGTACTGTTGTACCCCAGAGCTCAACGCTACCTTCAAATCTGGCAGACATTGAGCCAGAGGATCTCAAATGTGGCTGCTGTGTGTCTGAGGGATTTCATGGCCTAAATCTGTGCATCGTTTCTCTGACACTTTCAGTTCACATCATACTTGCTGTAGGTACATGAACCATCTGTGTACCACACATGTCATTAATTTGGTAGACCCTGGGGCTGCCAGATTTCTGGCTAGTCAGATGAAGCTACTGTGTAGGTATTCCCCTAAGTTGCCACATATCTGGAAGTCCAGCAAATACAACAATCTCCTTCCTTCCTCAAATTCTTCCCAGTTAAAATTTCCAGAAAATAACCAAATACAGCCAACAATCTGATATATGGTACCACACTTTCAAGAGCATTTTTTGTTTTACAGTTCACCATTTCAGGAGAAGGGATTTATGAGAGACAGGTGAAAAAGATATGTGTTCTTTATACCTAGAAACAGTGTTTACTTCAGTGTTTTTTAGTTGATGTGTCCAGTATTCTCAACAGAAATTTTTGTAGCAGGTGAATGTTGAGTGTGCATAATGAAGACTTGAGAGAACAATGCAGTACAAAATAAGAACAGGACAGATTGTTCACTGCAAAGATAAAACTAAGAAAAGGAGATTAATTATGTGCTACATGTTTAAAACCAGAAAAAATGGCAATAATGTTGTGTAAAGCCTTCTAATTTCTTTTGTGTGCTGCTCTGCAGGTTCTCTATGGTTGCCTTTGTAAGCTTGAGTAACTAGTGAAACGTCTCCTAGCATCTACTGCCTGGACACAGCAGAGCATATCAGCTCTGTTGCACATTTATCTAATTTGGTGGTCAATATGAAAGATCTGTTTCATTCAGCTTTAGCATAAAGAAGAGTGGGAGCACACAACTGTACAAAACATTCCTAGCACACACTTCACCAGCCTGAGTGCATCAGCATTGGGAATTTCTCCTTTTCTCCTATGTACTGCTTTTCCTGCCTGGGTTCCCTTGTGCCTATCTAAGTAACTTTGGGAACAGCTGGAAAGTCCTGCAGAGATCTGATGTGGAGATATCATGTACTTCCAGCTCCTGTGGGCTGCAGTCAGACTTGTCCCTGCTCAGTGCCAGGGACAAGGCTGCATCAAGAATAGGAATGGATAGACTCCACTATGCCTAGCTTAAGAAATGCCCCCACAAAGGAAAAAAAAGACAAGTTAGAGTCAGCCAGTAAAACACTACATGACTCTGGTATAAAATTAGTAGTGATATTTAGGGAACGCATTGCAGAGTGGAAAGCAGGCTGGAATATATATTTGTTCATACATGACGCAAAATAGGACAAAAATCTTGTTTTTGTCCTGTTAGAGAGACTTAGACAAATATGTTTCCCTCTTTGATTTCTTCTGCTACTAAGAGAAACAATCCACCAAACCCTTGAAAATTTGCTAACAGCTTAGGCTAACAATGACACAGTCAGAGGCAGGGTTTTTTCCAGAAGGCCCTGAGTCCATGCAGTGCAGGGAATAATAGTGAATCAGGGCAAGAAAGAATATACATTTTACCTGAAAGGACTGTAGTTCATTTGTTAGTCTGGTCATGCTACACATCCTGTAATGCAGGTATGACCCTTACCATCAGCTTCAACACCTTGTCTGCATTCACTGGTTGATTGATCTGTAAAACTCCTCCTCTCGGCTTCCAGGAGCTGGAAAAAATCATAGAGCAAGATCTTGCAATTGAAGCTTGCAGCATGAGACACAGGCAGGAGGAAGGATAAACTGAGGTTGCACAGAAGTATCATAAATATCCTGTTTTCTAATTTCTAGAATTTTTTTTTTGTTAACATATTTGTAATGCTTGAACATCACTAAGGGAATGGCAGAGAAGGAGAGAAATGATAGGCTAAGAGTATCCAAAAGTTTGTAAAGGTCATTTAGGAAAACTTTTCCAAACAGAGTTTAACATCATTGGGAGCAGGTTGAGGACCAGAAGTTGACAGCTTTTTTTTTTTTTCCTGTGGATGAAAGTCAATAAACACTGCTCATATAGCAAACCAGTGCTTTACTAGATGTCTGTATCTTTGTCTGTTTGCATGTATTTTTCATACTGTTCGTGAAAGTTCCACTTGAAACTACTTTTCAAAAGGATTAAATTTCTTGGCCATGGATTACTACTGTCTCATACCCAGTGAGACATAGTGTTATTGATTCATAAAATTCGGGCTTTTGATTCCATTGAATGAGAATATATTTGATTAATATTTACACACTCCTCTGAGGTGCGTGGTGCTGTGCAGACTGTAGAGATTACAAGATCCCTGCCCTAGGATGCTTACAAAACAGACAACACAACGAATTACATTGGCTAAGAAGGGTCACAGTGGGGGTGAAAGAGGAAAGGAAACAACAGAAAACAAAAGAAAGGGCATTTGTTTCATGAAATATCCATTATTTACAAAGCATGACCATCAGGTAATTTGATTCCACTTGGTTTTTATTTTGGATTTGTTTTTCACTTTGTCTTATTAGGTTTAATAATTAGGCATGGGTGAGAGAGTGCATAAAACTAGAGCTGAGATTAATGATGAAAGGCCAAGAGAAAGCTGTGGCTCTTGAGGAGGGATTTGAGAAAAAAAAAGCATTTGGTTTTGCACTCATTAGAAGCAAGCAGGCTCAGGCACAGAAGAGTTTCACACTTGCTGAAACTTTAAATTAACCACATGTGTAAGTCTTTGTGGGAATAGGGGACTAATTGGGTAGATTAGAATACAATTAACTGTGAAGTCTGGCTAGCACTAACTGACAATGTTTAAAGAGTGGAAAAGCTGATAAAATCCTGCCTAGTTAAAAAAATAGCTATGAAGACATCTGGGGAGAGAAAGGGACCCTTTGCCATTACAGGACGAGTGCCAGGTACAGATGAACTCAGTGCTCTCTGTTGTTGCTATAGCCTTACTCAGCTGATTTTTCTTCCAACATCTATTTCAATTATCTCGTATCAACTAAGCCCACTGCTGACCTATAGAAACCTTCATCATCCTCAGATTTCACGAACAGGAAGATACTGTGCTACCTAAGAGCTGGCAGAGTAGGGATGGCTCAAAGTACCTTCTCCAAAATCTAGTACCACCTCATCACAAAGTCTCCTGACAGGTACTAAATTATTTTAACTACTACTTTAGGACATGATCACAGTTATTTAAGTGTTAAAACTTTGTAGCTATATTTCCTGAGCATTCAGTCATCTAAAGAAATATAGATAAAAAGTCCTGCCAGAACTTTCTAAGAGATACCAGCTAGTTTATTCCATTCATACATAAAATTTAGTAACACATTTAAAAGGAATCTCTTTCCAAAGTACACATATTCCACCTGTCAAAGATCTAAAAGTCCTTCATCATATTTTTGAATTGTCTCAAATTTTATGAATTCTTAAATGAAAGGCTACTTTTCCTAAGTTCATCCATCAGGTAATACAATTTATAAATACAGTTTATATGCCCGATACCTGCAGAAACCTGGAATTCATGCTGTTAAGTCTTACATAATTTGAAAAACACTTGTGAAAAGTTTTTAGACAGTTTATCTTTTGGAAGGATAGCATGGAAGAGTTGGACCCTGTATTAGAATCTGTTTGAACTTCAGTGGTTAATTGCCCTTCACGATGCAGCGTTTGAAGCCCTTTGTGCCTAAATGGGATCACTGACTGAAGGAGTGTGTTGGGTTTGCTTAGCCAGGTTTTGATGGGTGTGTGTATGTGTGTGGGCTATGGAGTGGCTTCTGTGAGAAGCTGCCAGAAGCTTCCCCCATGTCAGAGAGCACCAATGGCAGTCAGCTCCAGATGGATCCACTGATGACCAAGACTGAGCCCATCAGCCACGGTGGTAGTGCCACTGGGATAACAGATTCAGGAGGGGGAGAGAGTTCCTGCACAGGAGTAATTGCGCCCACAGAGAGTACTGAAAATATTTCAGAGAAACAACTGTGCAGACACCAAGGTCAGTGCAGAAGGAGGAGGAACAGCAGAGGCTGTGACCCCATGGGAAGCCCACACAGGAGCAGGCTCCTGGCAGGACTTGTGGCCATATGGAGAGAGGAGCCCATGCTGAAGCAGATTTTATGGCAGGATTTGGGATCCAGTGAGGGACGTTCCTGAGCAACTGCACTCCACAGAAGGGACCCATAATGGAGCAATTAATGAAGAATTGCAGCCTATAGGAAGGATTCATGTTGGAAAAGTGTGGAATGCTGTCTGCTGTGGGAGGGACCCCATGCTGAAGCAGGGAGTGTGAGGAGTCAAGGAGCAGCAGAGACAACGTGTGATGAACTGATCTCTGCCCTCATTCCCTGTCCCCTTACACCACTGAAGAGAGAATGGAGAGCATTTGGGAGTGAAGACAACCCCAAGAAGAAGGGATTAGTGTGGGGGAGGTATTTTAAGATTTGGTTTTATTTCTCATTATTCTACTCTTGATTTGTTGGGCAATAAATTAAATTAATTTCCCAAAGTCAAGTCTGTCTTGCCTGTGATGCTAATTGAATAATCCCTCCATTTCCTTATCATGACTCACAAACCTTTCATTCTGTTTTCTCTCCCCAGTCCAGCTGAGGAGGGGAGTGATAAAGCACTTTTGGCAGGCACTTTGCACCCAGCCATTGTCAGCCCATCACAAGGAGGAAGGCAAATGTTGCAATGCCTCCAATGGTGGCTGTGATTGAACTGAGAAACTTGTCAGTTCAATACTGGTAAAAGTTTAGATGCTTGGAGTTGAAAAAGAATAACCTACATGGATGTTACTTTGAGCACTCTATGTTAATGGCAATTTAGGTATTATTTCCAAGATAACAAAAATAAAGTAGTACATATAAATATCTGACCAATACAATTTTCTGCTTCTTATAGATAAATAATTAACCCTGATGTCTTTTTTGTCTTTCTTGCTAAATACGCATTCAGCAGGATATATGACCATACAGATGGTCACGTGCACAAGTGTGTGTTCAGATATGATCAAAGACCACCATCTTCCATTCTTATACCCTGAGCCAAGGTCAGAACTATCATGCATCTAAAGAGAGGACTATATGCTCCTGCACAGAATTTAGATCATGTTAAAAACAACAGTTACAACATATTTTAATGAAGCACCAAAATTGTATCATCTGACATACAGGGTCAAAATGACTTCTGCTGCCTCGTCTACCCTCACTGGAAAACTGACCAATCCATGAAGCATTTTAAAATTAATCACTCCAGTTTCACTGTGGCTGTTTGAAAAATAGTTTTAAAAAATATTTCCAACAGAGTTTCTATTGTTTATGAAGAATTTTCAAAGAGAGTTAAAAATTTGGTTTTGTCAAACTTCCCATTGGACAACAAAATCTTTTGTAAAAGGGGAGCCCTGAGCACTATGTATTAATGGTGCTTCATGCTGACCTTATTGCATGCTGTCAGATGAAGGGCCAATTTCAAGAACTTCTTTGCCCTGTCAAGTATTTACCCATCTAAGAAATGTAAGTGAAACTAGGGTGCTTCCTGCTTCAATACAGGCCAAGCAATAAAGATGAGAGCTCCATGATCTACTCCTGAAGACTAGTTAAAAAATATAGAGAGGAAACAAAGCTTTCTTCTGTGTTATCTGAATTTTATGATAATGTGCTGGTTTTGCACACCATCTCTGATAGTTAAAATTCATTTAAGAAGAGTCACCTCTGATTTTTATGTACAAGATATAAAGAAATGTAGCAATATGATTATGTTTGTATAACATAATATAAACACGTTCATAAAAGCAATATCCATAAGTGTAAGCTGCTGTTGAAGTAAATGCTCTTATTTTAGTATATTTCTGTTGCTGTGTGTTTTCTATTTCCTTACTCCCATTTGAGCCTGCCAATATCCATCCTCTATGCTTTCCAAATTAAAGTAACTTCTTTTTGCCAGAATCTTTATTAATTACTTATGATTAGTCTGCTTGGTATTATATTGCTTTAAAAAAAAATTCATGCAAAAGATTAATCTGATATGACTTTGAATTATACTAATGGCCACAAAAGGCATGAATATGTTGTGTATGCTCTAGAATATAAATCCTTATGTGTAAATATTTCACCACTGGATTCAGCTAGAGTAACTTACAGGCAACCTCATTTTAAGCACAGCTTTTCCATTGCTGTCAACAAAAGGCAAGATTTTTACAGTTGAAGTGAGCAAAATTCTTGTCCCTCAATTTTTCACTCATTTAAAATATACTGAAATTTTTTTAAAATATGCCTTTTCACAATAGACATTAAAGAAATCCCCAAATTCTTACAGTCTTAAATTTGACTTTTCGTCTTTTTGCTGACATAAACATCAGTTCTTAATGTGGATTCAAGCATTTGACTAATTTAAAATTTATTTTTAAACTGCTGTGAGGTTTATATTTGAAAACAGCTGCTGAGCATGGCCCTGTAGCTACCTTTAGCAATGTTTTATTATCTTGACTAATCTTGTAATGGTGATTCTCTGCTCTACCACTGACATCTTAATGGCTGCTTCACCAATACTGATGTTGTAGGAAGTATGTGGGACTGACTTTTACATCTATAATGATATGGTAATGTGAATCATTACACTGTCAGTGGTGGTTTATTGGCATTATGGTTTAAGATTATGAGGGTATTACAATGTCAGTGCAAACAAATACTGCTGCTTTTAAAGTAAGCAGATGAAAGACAGAAAAGTGCTAAAACAGTTGTAATATTAAATTCACAATAGCAAGATAGTGTTTGCTTAAGGCAGCCCCTACCCTAAATTCATGTGTCATCTGCATAATTCAGCAATGCATACTGTGCAATCATCTTCTGGTGATTCTACAGCATCAGGCAAAAATAACAAATGACCCAGGGTAAATATGTTTGCCCATTTTGAGCAATATGGAATTCACCCTAATTTTAGACCCTATCAACTGGAAGATCAGAGCTTGCAGTCAGAAACTGTCTGATACGGGGAAGGTTACCTCTGAATTTCCAAAGCCAACAGTGTATAAAATAGATTTGTTGTTGTTGTTGTTTTGTTCTTGACTTTGCAGTTCCAAAAGGAGGCTGGTTAGAAGCAGAAATAGGGAACAGCAGAGATCAGACGACACTGTCTGATAAGAACAGTTGTAGATCTAAACATCAGATCTGTGAACATGAACTCTGGTAGGACTGCAAACTGATCTGAAATTCACATATTGAGGTTTCCAGAGGAGAGTTTTGAAATGCATTTGAGAAAAGTCTGTTCCCATGGAATCCCTATTTGCATGATCCATCAGGCTTTCTTATCTAAACTCTTCCCACAAAATAAAATGAAAAAGAACAATTTTCAATAGACTTGATAGCAAGTACTTTGATAACACTTTGCAGGATATTTGTAGTAGGCATAGTAAAGAACTACTAAGAAAGGACGAAAAAAAAAAGAGTTTTACATAGATTTTGTGTTATGAGGGACATGGTAATTTCTAACTGATAAGAATAAGTGGGTTTATCTATGTAAGCAATACTGTGGTGCAACAGGAATAAATCTATAAAGGAAATCAGTTGGTGCTGTGGATCTAGCAGCCCAGCCCCATTCTTCACATTTTGGAGATTTGCTGCAGATTAGTTTGGACCAGGCTCTTCTGGTCTCAAGGACTCAACAGTGGTTATGATGGGAGAGGATCCATGTACTTCTAGATTGCATCCTCTGGTTTAGTTATATCTGAAATGAATCCAGTTCATGCTTGTATAGCTCTGCACACAGTCAAACACTTCTAAATTGGTACAAGCAGGAGGTTTGTTTCATAGATGTGTCACTGATCTGTGCTAAACATTAATAGAGATCACAGAATCACAGAACATTCTGAGCTGGAAGGGACCCACAAGAATCATCAAGTCCAACTCTTAACTGAATGGCCCATACAGGGATCAAACCCACATCCTTGGTGTTACTGACATGCTCTGACAAACTGAGCCAATATCAGAGGATACGCATCAAGTGGGCCCCATGCTCCTGATCCAGTCCTACCAATATTAATTTCTTGTTGTCCTGATTTGAAAGACAGGTATTTGCTAAGAAAAGACAAGAGTCCTGTCCCTGAGATGGAAAGTGCAACACCCTCCCTTCCAGTTATTATAATTTTGGAATCTGGGTCTCTCAGGCAAAAGATATGGGGATAGGAATAACAGTTCTTTACTAATATTATCTAAAAAGGCAAACAAAAGAAACATCAACAGCTATAAAACTGACACCAAACCAGAGCAGTATAACTCAGTTGCAGTCCTTGTTGGCCGCAGGCTCCCTCTCCCTGCGCTCAGTTCCCGCTGCTGTGGGCAGGGCAGGCCCCGCGCAGCTGAACAGGGCCGGGGGGATGGCGGCGGCGGCCCCGCTGTGAGAGGGATGGAGGAGCGGCTCCCCCCTCACGGGGTCGGTCGTGGTGCTCGGCAGAGTGCCCGGAGGTAGTAGGATGAAGCGGGAAGGCAGCAGTGCGATGTCTGACAGCAGGGAACGTGGCTCCCAGCGTTGGGATTGCGGGGAGGGTGCTGGGTAGCAGCACCGGCCGCCTTCCTCTGACTCCACGAGCGAGCGAGAGAGCCAGAGAGAGCAGGCCCTGCCCCACCTCTCCTTTTCCACTGTTCCCCCTCTCCCCATCCCCTGCGAGAGAAACTGTGACTAGCTAGGGTGTAGCCACAAATACTTAGCATAACAATGGGAAAAAATCCACAGAAAGAAAAGGGAAAGAATCAACCCTCAACACCTGTGTAGCTATGATGATTCTTTTTTCTCAGCGTCTTCCTATCTCTGGTGGAACACAGGTGTTGTGTAAAATGAGAGCGGATGAAACTATCTCAACTATTTGAATTTGAGGACAGGATCACTTCTGCCGAGTGCAACAGCAGAAGGCGGCAGGAGGCACCAATTTTAAGTATGTATGGTGATGTATAGACCAAGGGGTAGAGGATACAGATGAACATTTGGTATTGAGCCTAATCCCCTATTAACACTGACGTTATAGAGCTCTGAATAATCCTGATCATTGCATCTTAAAAATAGCTGAGGTGTTTATTATTTCCCCTTCTTTAACTCAGAGGTGATAGCAGAAATCCAGTCCTCTCACAGTTAGAAGCCTTTTAATTTCTGCATGAAGTTTGCTCAGGTAGATATATACCCATATAATCCTGGGTCAGCCTTGTGTCTGTGGAATAAAGGTCTGGCACTGGTAAGTCCACCAAGATGAATTTTCCTTACTGGAGCTTGACCCTGCTGGAAATACTGGTATATTCTCAGATTCCTCTGGGGTCTTTTTATTGCCATAATATACTGGCAATTCACAGTCACCATGCATTCACCTAGTATATCCAAGTTTATATCTTTTCTTTTATTTCTAATAGGGGTGATACCAGCTCTTAACAGAAACTTTTTCTGTAATAGAGTATCTTTACAGGCATGACCTATCATGTCTTTCATTAAATTCTCTCTATTGCTTAAATCTTCAAGGTTACACAGCCCCTATATGACACTCTATTCTGGATCTTTTTTGCAAAGAATGCCTCAGCAAATTTTAGAAGTGTACCTTTTTTTTCCCCCCATACCTTCTTCATGCATAAAATTCTCTCCAGCCCAGGATTTAATTTTTCCATTACAAACAGGATCCTCTCTCCTTCAGCTAGTTAGCTATGCAATGTAGAAATCTCATATTAATGTCCATATTTTACTCTTTAATAAATTATTTCTCATTTGACTTTGAAACTTATAATTTCTGAATACCCTCTGAATAGTTCTGTTTAATCTGTCTTGAAAACAGAACACAGTATCTGAGAGTTTAACATGTAAACTTCTAAGCAAATGATATTAACAAGTTGAGCTACTTTCTGTCAAGCAAAGTGGTCTACAAAAACATGAGCCCCTTGCATAAATCACCAGTTCTAGCCATGTATTTGTTAGGAACTACATAGTTCTCCTCATAATCAGGGCAACAGTGAACCACTGAAATGTTTTGGGTACCCAGAAAGTTTGAAGAATCTGGAGGCCCCCCAAACCAGAACCACTTTGTGGGCAGTCTGGTCTGAGGATGAAGGAGATGATGAAGTTTTTGCATCATTCACCTGTGTTGTCAGGATCATTTCAGGTTCTGCTTATCTTCTAAACTAGATATCTGATTTCCAGTTTTTGGTTTATGATATCAAAAGTATTCCCACATGACTTACAACGGTGAAAGTAACAACAGCAACAACAACAAAACTCCAAAGAATTAATAACTTTACTGTTATACTAAGCTTACTGTTCTTACATTAAAGGTGGAACCGTTCTTTCAAGATCCAGAGTAATCACATAGCAAATAACTGCAGAATTTCAAGAGTTCTCTTCAGCCTGAAGAACAGAACAGTTCAGCAGCTACTTGTTGATCTCTGTTAATGTACTCAGCAGTTGGTTATTTGATAACTGTCAGATATTTGACAACTGACAGATAACTGTCTTCAGAAATGGTTTGCCACTATCAGAAATGTTTTGATAGTAAATAATCAACAGTATTTTTCAGTGTAGACTTTGCCCAAAGGCTAGTTAAATGTGTATTGGCTGAGTTGGTGGCTTGAGTGACACAGCCTACCGGAACCCAGGCTAGCTCTTTAGGTGCACACCAGTGCTGTGCCAGGTGTGGGGAACTGCCCCAGGGCAAGATTTCCTGGAGGCAGAACCTTTAGAGCTAGTGGCTCTTCAATGTGGCCTGTGTCTAGGGTTGGGTAAAGGAGATGGGGCAGGCTCTCTGCTTCTGAAGTTCCAAAGGATTTACTGGGGTTGGAGGGCCCAGAGGCAAGAAGCCCCTAACACTGCTGTGCTCGGGATTAAATAAGGGGGCAGGCCAGGGGGTGGGTACAAACAACTGACCAATAAAGGGTCCTTAGGGGAGGAGTGGAGTGCGGAGTCTTACAGGGTTACAACCAGTGAGGGAAGCAGGGGGAGGAAAAAAGGTCACATGGGCCAATGGGGCGTCCAGTAATAGGGATTTCCAAAGGGGTGGAACAACTAGGGATTGGCCCAGGGTAAGACTGACAAGGAAGGTGCTGGAACAAGGTGCAGGGTTACAATGAGGGGCAAGGAAGGGACTGGAACAAGGGGCAGGCTTTGCAATGATAGACAAGGGGCAGGGAATGCCAAACAAGGTAGTTTTAGGGGTGGATACAACTTGGGGACAAACCAACAGGGGAAAAGGTAGGGGTACATAGGAACAAACCATTATAACAATAAACTGAGTAAAGTAAAATAAACATGCTCTGCAACATCCCCCCCTTTCTTTTTCAAAAAGAAAGGTTGGGATGGTATTTAGAATTGGGGTACAGGTCATGAAACCAAGGAGGGGGAAGTTGGGACATAGAGGATTCAGTGATACTAACATTGGGGGAGGAACTTGGGTGGTAGCAAACAGCATTTTTTCAAAATGAAAAACATAATTAAACTTATGATGATAACTGTGATGAACAAAAGAACAGTTTTATATGAAATTATCAATGAACATATTAAGGAGGGGGAAATCAGGGTAGAAGGAGGAATTTGGGTTTCCTTCTCCACCGAGGAGCTGCTTTCTTTCTCCTCAGTTCACTGCTGACTCCTGCTTTTTGTTGTCTGACAGCCTACTAGGATGTTTGGGGACATATGGTTTTACCCACTTCTGTGGGATCCACCACAGTCCCAGGGGTGTGGATATGCATGAGTACCCATGACCCCATGTCACCAGTTTGTATGGCCCCTCAATCTGCCCACTTTCAGGATCCCTTATCAGGAACTTATCAGGTTAAGACAGGTGGATGTTCTTGGAGCCTGTGATTGCCATGAGGGGAGAAGTGCCTGACCACTGGGGGGTTCATGTTATCAAAAGAGCAATTTAAAACGTTGATGGTGAAGAGGGCTTTACACAATCTCCCTTGCGGTGTTAGCCCTCTGCTGCTCTCCCATTGATGTTCCAAGAGTTGCTTGAGCGATTGGTGGGCTCGCTCAACTACAGCCTGACCAGTGGAGGAGTGAGGGATGCCATAATTATGCTCAACTCCCCAGTTCTGCAGGAATTCATTGAAAGCCTTGGAAATATAAGCTGGGCCATTGTAAGTTTTGATTTCTTTAAGGACCTCAAGCACTGAAAAGGCTTGCAGCAGATGTTTAATTGCATGCTCACCTTTTTCCCCTGCATGGGCAGAAGCATAGACGGCCCCAGAGAAAGTATCAATGGAGACATGCACGTATTTCATCCGGCCAAATTCGGGGACATGCGTGATGTCAGTTTGCCACACTTCACAGCTCTTCAGTCCCTGAGGGTTGACTCCAGCGCCCAGCAATGGCATGGCTGAACGGTGGCAATGAGGACATGTGGCCACAATGGCTCTGGCCTGGTCTTGCTTCAGATGGAACTGCTTGACCAGACCAGGCACATTCTGATGGAAGATCTGATGGCTCAGCTTCTCTTGTTGGAAAATGTCAGGAAGCCTTGCCAATTTGGAGGCTNTTGCACATTTGGAGGCTGTGGCTGCTCCTAGGGAATCCGCTCGTTGATTCCCTTCAGCGATCAGGCCAGGCAAATCAGTATGTGACTTCACATGCATTACAAAATAAGGAGATGCTCTCAGTGGGAGACAGCATAGATTAATTTTGAGAGCAATTCAAAAAGAGCCTTGTTTGAGATCTCCTTGAGGACAGCCCTTGACACCACCCCTGCAATATATGCCAAATCTGTAACCAAATTAAATGGCTCCTAAAACTTCTCAAATGCTCTGACTGCTGCGGCAGACTCAGCAATTTGAGGGGAACCCTCAACATATTCAACATCTGTCTGCCACTGCTGAGTCTGAAGATCCTTCCAGGTCATTACTGACCTGCAGGATGCTCCAGACGCATCAGTGAAAACTGTCAGAGCTTTGAGCGGTGTTTGGCTCCTTTTTTCTTTAGGTACCAATTGGAATTTAGAAGCAAACAATTTATGGGCAGGGACGTGGACTGAAACCTGTCCACTGTAGGCTCCTAAAGCAATTTGTAAGGTTGCACTGTTCCACAGGAGATGCTCAAACATTTCCTTTGTCAACTTCTCAGGAGATGTTTTATCCCTAGAGAGGCTGATTGGCAGGTGTATGCATGTAAAGTCGCAACCAGCCATTTCCCAAAGCCTTGCCCTGGCTTTCCTGACCAGCTGTGCAATCAATTCCTGTGGCTTGGTGATATTTTTGGACCAATGGTGACTGAGGAACTCCCACTCTATGATCAAAAGAGGGTCCCTCTGGTCCTGGTCCCATTGGAAAATCAACCTGTGGAAGTGTGGCAACTTCCCCAATACTATAAATTTGAAAGGCAGATCAGGCTTGCACCGGTGGGACTATCTCTCTGCCAGTGCAGTCTCCACTTTTTCTAAGGTGATCTTTGCCTCTGGGGTCAGGGACCTTAGAGAACTCAGCTCCTCTCCCCCTTTCAATAAATTGAAAAGGGGGGCTAGGTCATCAGTTGTAATGCCTAGCCAAGGCCTGACCCAATTTAAAGTCCCACACAAGGAGTGCAGGTCTACTAAAGTCTTGGGATCACTG
>VZTT01002603.1:7896-28341 GCA_013400855.1 Buphagus erythrorhynchus
AAAAAAACTATGTTCCTTAAGAAACCAATATTCTCAGTGAAAGGTTACCTTCTCTACCATCTCAAATATTAAAAACACAACGATATAATCAAACTTTCAAGAATCCAAATTTTCTCTTTGTTTGGTGGGGTAAATATGAGACTTTTTGGTGTCTGGAAAAAGCTCTCAGTTGATCAGAGGTCAATCCAGTCTAACTCCTCCCTCCAGCACTCAGCCCTCCTTCCACCATCAGCAGCCACCAGTCATCTCCAGCTGCATGGCAACATCACATTTTTCCTGTCCTTGTTACTGCTCTGGATAACAAAATTTGTCTAAATTAGACATGGTCCACCTCTGTGGATACCTGTGATCTCACTGGCTGTGAGCACAGGGCTGTCCTCCAGAGCCAGCAGTTCTGGGGTGGTGTTTCATGGACAGGAGCCACAGTGCAGAGGCCAGTGATGATCGGTGCAGTGGGAGGATCGAGGTATTTAAGGACAGAGGCTTGGGTCCATTTCCAGCTGCACAAACTGCCAAAATGTTCCCATGGTTTTGGCTCCTCACTACCAAAGGTGCTGGGGAGTAAAATATCCTAATTCTCTCCTAATTCCATCAATTAATTTCCCCTGGAATTAATGTGTCCTCTATTTTAGTAGAAGGTTAAAGTTGTGGTGGGTCAATAATTTGTAAGCTGTCTTAAAACAGCTACTATGAAAACAATTATCCCATGTCAGTGCGGTTGATTTCTTAGAATATTGTTGGGAGATTAATATGGACAATTTACCGAGATCATCAGGAGGGACTGCATTATCATCCAAGGTAGGGTTTCTCCATTTACCTCTGTGGGGAAAAACTCAGCTTGAACTTTGGCAGAAAACCTTTTTAAATTACAATGTCAAATTTCCTACTGGGAAGCCCCACTTTTGTGGCTAAACTCTGCCTTTTGTGACTACCATTTTAAGTCCAATGTTATTCCTTCTTCATTAATTGCTGCCTTCTTTCCAGGGGCAGACTGAATAATCTTCACCTTCTCTTCTCCTTAGGTTAATATCAAACACTGGCCTTCGGTTTTTACCTGCTGTCCACAAGGTTCACTCTTTCCAGAAAGTTTTGCTGTAAGTTTGAACGTTTGCTTTTCACTTTTTGAAAGCTGACTTTGGGTGTTCTGCTCCAGCGAAGCCTCTCAAGATATGATTTGCCATGTGTTCATCTATGTGCTCCACAGTGGCGTGTTGATTGTAATTTTGCAGGCATGGATGATAATGTGGCTCAGAAGGTCTCAGTTCTCTCCAGGTCTCCCTTCTACAAAGCATTTGAACTTGCACTTTACAGACCACTCTTCCTTTAACTGCAGTGTGAGCACGTGTCTGGGTGGCCCAGGGGACAGATAACAGCCTTTGACTCCTCTTTCAGAAGTTGAAATCCAAACCAGGATAGCAGCAGCGGAAATTTGTTGCCACCTGGTGAAAATTTTCTGACCTGCATGGGAAGAGTCACTGGTCTCAGAGCTGATTTCCATCAGAAGAGGCCACATCAAAGAGGAAAGAAAAATAACAAAAAATTACCCCCCCAAAAAAAATCCCACAAAAAACACACTGAACTCAGGGAATTATCTACCATCCCCTTTTCTGTTTTCCCCTGGCAGTAAAACTGTCCAGGGAATGAAATTTTTTACTATGGAAAATTCCAGTGCAAATGAGGAAAAAAATATTTGTGCAAAATTTTGTGTGAAAACAGGCTGTTAATTTCCTAAAGCACTTCTTCTTCTATAGAAAAAATGCATATCAGAAAAACTTGGTTTCTTTTCCACTGAAAAAATATTTTGACATACATTTCTCAATCAGTTCCCAGTAGAACTGAAAGCATTATTTTGGACAAGATTTGTCATTAATTCACACACAAAGTTCTGCATTTTCAGATCTTTGATTAGAAGATTTCAACTTGCAGAAACATTAATCCTGCAATTATTAATGGCTATCTTAGTAATAGCCATTAATATCAATAAAAATGCATATAAAACGTAGAGAGGGATGCCTGAATATAGTATATAGACATATAAGATAAGAAATCCATTTCAGGAATACATTTGACATAGGTTAATCTGAGAACTTCAGTTCATTGCTCCTCAAAACCATCAAGGAAATGCAACAGCTATGGCACTACAAATTCTTTCACCTGTACACCTTCGTGTTTATCATCAGTCTTAACTAGGCTGGAATTACTGTGTCCTGTACCAGCAGGAGCTTTTAGTTTTTTTAGGTGCAACTCCTGACTTCCCTGTAAGAATAAATAGACCTTGATACTGATTGAGACCCAAACCAGACCCAAACTCGGTTCAAACCTTGGTCTCTCTGAGGTTAATAAGAAAATTCCCCTTGGCTTCAGTTGTGCCAAATATTTAAGTCCCAAAGACAGATCTTGAAATATATGAAGGGCAGATCTTTAGTAAAGGAATACAGTTCACTTGCATGGGTGCTGTGTTCCCTCCCTATTCCTGCCTCTGCTGCCCTCAGTTTGCTGAATGAAGCCTCTGTGTGTCACTCAGTGCAGAGTTGTGGCTGAATGGAGCTGTCAGCATGAGATAATTTTGGAACCACGCTTAATTTCAAGCTTTGCAGATAATTAATTTTGTTCTGTGCTTTCCAATAGAAACAGCATGGAAACAACCATATCCCAAGTCTAAATTATGAGTAACACTATTTAACTTCTTTGAGGCCTATATTGAGCAAGCAATGGAACGTTCCTTTTTTTTCTTTGTATCAGTCACAACTGAGGAAAGAAGGAAATTCCTACTTGTCCGTTCAACAAACTGCACTGACAGGGGTCCTGCATTTAAGTTCTTAAGCACATACAAAGCTTATAAGCAACCCTGTTGACATCAGCTGGGGAATGATTCATGGGCTGGCAGGTACCCTGCTGAATCAGGCCAAAAAGGCTAATGGCTTTCCTTCTTCTGGTTGGGAGGCTGGGAGAAGGGGTGGCCTTGCAGCCCCTCCAATTGCATTTTCTGGGGAGTGTGTTTGCTGGAGGAGCTATTTCATCCACCTCAGGGTTATAGACCTGAGCTTTTATGCATTTTAATGTCTTCAGCCTATTTGGGAGGAAAGTATGGGGGTGTTGGAAATGTTTTGCTCCAGCGTTTTTTATCAGGAAGGTTTGTGCTCTGCGGGAAAAATATGTCTTGGAAACTTTGGTTATTACCCTCTGTCTGTAGTACTTCCTCAGATTGAATATAAGGGAAAAATACTGTGTTTGAAGCAGCATATTGTATTGAAAGGCTCACAGAAGTAAAAAGAGGTATTGTTTCTATTGTATTTTATTTTTCAGAGATATTCAAGACAATATCAATATACGTACAATAGAAAGAAATTCCTTCATGGGCCTGAGTTCTGAAAGTGTGATTCTGTGAGTAGACATAGCAAACTCATTATTCTCCTTGTTAGCTCATTTCTTTTCCAGAACAGGGTCAAGGATACCAGGAGTTGGACACTTTTTCATACACTTCCAAACTCAATTTAAGATTTTACATTTCTCCTTGCCCCTGAGATCTCTGTATTCTGTTTCCCTGCCATGAAACAAATGAATGCTTTGGGGGTTTTTTGTTGTGGTCTCGTCCTGCTCTTTATTTTAGAAGCACATCAGAGAGCCAGTTCAGTAATTACCAATGCCAGGGTTAAACACCTACAGCTACAGTTCCCTGTGATACAAATGGTGTTCTTAAGGATGGCACGACTCATAAATATTTACAGTCAGACACATCACTCAAAGATGTTTATTACTTGGGCAGAATGTACGAAGATGTTGTGGAAATGTGCTTTATTTATACCCAATGTTAATGCATTGGTATGGGTGGGTTCACAATGCACTTTGGAGCTGCATGGTTAGATGACTACATTTGATTTGAACAGTCATGTATTTTAATGAACTAGCTGGCTTCTTTGATCCTTTCTCTCTGTATATCAAAACATACTGTTTGCTTGCAAACAAGCTGCCTTCCTTTCACTTAGCCAGTGGCCAGACTGGAAAAAAATTCCCACCATGTTTGTGTGATTTACCTAGCACATTGAGAGAGAAAAGCAAGGTTTGAATTGACTGATTGAGCTCACATCGATTTTGGAGGGAGCAAGGTCAGACCATCAATAATAAATAGAGGCCAGTAACAAGTCATTTAGCTTTATCTCTCCCTTTTCCCTATCAATTATGCACAACCTCTCTCTACTTCAAGTTCTGAAGTTTTAAACACATCCACACACATCCACACAGACTTCTCTCAGGTATATATTTCCAAAGCACCGCACAACAAATACTATATTTATTTTCATAATATCACCAAAGGGTGAATTAAATATCCAAGAGTTTTGCTATGTTTTGACCTCTCTGGGCCACTTGATCAGCTTGAAGTTGGCTTCCCCCTCTCTCCCCAAAATGTCTCATTGCTTATATCAGGAAGACATCCTTTACTGTGAGGGGGTGAGGCAGTGGAACAGGTTGCCCACAGAAGTTGTGGCTGCCCCATCCCTGGAAGTGCAAAAGGCCAGGTTGGATGGAGCTTTGTGCTGTCTGGTCTAGTGGAAGGTATTGCTGTCCATGGCAGAGGGTTTGAAACTGGGTGATCTTTAAGGTCCTTTCCAGCCCAAACCTTTCTATGATTCTGTGATATGATTATTGCCTGGGTATTGAAGGATACCTCTCTGGGGACTGATTTGCTAGCAAAATTGTCCTGGTGGGGGGATCATGTCCACTTCCAGCTGCTTTGCCCTTCCTCCTGCAGCTCCCCATTGTCATGGGGTCCCTGCACCCACCAGTGTGTGCAGGAGCAGCAGGAGCTCTGTGAGCAGCCCTGCCCTCCAGCACCCTGGTCAGACAATGTCCTGGCTTTGCTCTAGCTCTCCTGAGAGCAATTCGGGACAGAGGCCCTGCATGCACCATTTGAGAGTCCCTGATTAGGCTTTTCTTGTGCTGTGGTGAACTTAGTTCATTTTAGGCACAAATTTGCCATTTTTCTACACAAAATTGAAGTCCCAGCAACTCAACTGAGTCACAGCAACATCATTTTGTGCAAGCAGGCGTATCAAAATTATTAAAATCACTCAGGACCCATTGAACCCCCACATTCTAGAGAGAAACTATTTTAATAGGCTTAGCTGTGGCAGGTTCCAAGCATATTTCCGCCAGTAATTTGGATTGCATCTGATCTTACACTGTGCATGAGATCAGCACAGGTGGGAACTGAGGAGACATTTGGTAATGAAGTGCTAGAAATTTATGGAAGAAATTCATCTTGCTTCCAGGTCTGCATGCAACTTAGGCTCTAAGATAGGTCTTTCCAGATCTGAAATAGGGTGTAAATGGTACCTCAGGGGCAGTGACCTCTGGACTGGGTGGATTTTAGAGTTTTAAAAATCTACTCTAGCCATGCAATGATAAGGAAAAGCCCCCATGTCCAAGCTCTGCATCTCCGCCTCCATTGTCACCTTGCTAATGTAAGAGTTAGTGGAGTCAATAAGGAGGCTGGTTGAAGTGAGGGGAGAATTTGCATCAACAGGAATTTATCTATGTGTACTATAATGAGGTCTTGGGATTTGGGTAATTTTTTTTGCTCTTTTTACTACTCAGATGCTATTAGCCAGGTGACAGGAGTATATAGTCCACACTGTGTGGCTACAGTGACTCTGTTTTACAACCTTAGTATCTCATTGCATTAACATCATGTTCAGTGAGAGAATGCAGTAAGTCCTAATAGTGTGATTAAAAACATATCTATCAGCCTGGCAGCTACAAATTTATAAGATCAATGTAATATAATAAATGTTTCAAATGCTGTAAGCAGGGACCTGTCTCTCCTTCGTGCCTGCTCACTCATGTCTAATAGTGCTGGCAAGTGAAGGGGACGGTGACAGTTCTCCTGATCCAGCCTGACAGACATTACAGACACAGAGCTATGTGCATCTGCCTGTCATGGTCAAAAGAGCAATCCTTTCAGCCAGACCCGTGACTGATTTCCATGCTGACCTTAGCTCACCACCTCAGACCTCAGATAAGTGGGTCACTTGCATGCTCAGCTTTCAAACTGAATTAGAAAAGAGTCCAGGTTTGCTGACAGTTTAATTAAATCAGGCCATTTCTGCCATCAATCAGACCTGTCATTGCCTGTTGGAGAGGGCGTGAGCTGTGAAGTGACGTTTAAGGCGAGATGAAAGATTGCACCGTAAAGATGATAAATATAACTGACCTAAATGTAAATTTTTAGGACCATGAAGGGACAGAGGGAAGGTCGTTAAACATTAATCAGTAATGCACCAGAGTAAAAACTTGGCAGAGAGCCCCAGGAGCTTCAATTGCCAGGTTCACTACCTGTGGTCTCCTCCTGGGGAAAGGAGCCTGGGGAGGTAGGACTGGGCAGCAGAGCAGACAGGGAGTGTAATTTGTCAAGGCAGCAGTGTAGGAGGAATCACCTGCTTTCTGGGCAGTTCTGCCCCTCCTGCCCTCCTGCCTGGCTCAGTGACTCTCAGCCTCCTTTCTCTACCTGCCTGGCTGTGGATGTGAGCCCATGGCACACAGCAGGCTTTTTTCCCTAATAACTGGCAAAGATGAAGCCGTGGCCCAGCATTTCAAAAGCATCTTGCTAAGAGGAAAACTGAGTGGCACTGACAGCACCACAAGGAAAGACCCTGGTCTCCCTGGCTCCTCTGCTGCCTTCCCAGTGGAGCCATGAGCAGTGCCAGCATCTTCACCAGCTCTGCCTTTACTTCAGGAACTTACTCCAGCTGCCATCTCTCATGGTAGCACTCATCCACCCTATTCATGTCTTCCCCCTCCAAAGCCTTCCTCCAGCTACTGAGATCTTACAGGCTAGGATTTGTAGAAATTTCACCATTTCATTGTCCATTTAATGATTTTATTTGTTTGATTCTCTGTTTTGAATTGCATACATTTTAGTCATGTACCATAAATAAGAACACACTCTTTTTTCCTTTTCTCTGTTGCAGATGGCTCAATAAAAATGGAATTCAGGACATTGAGAATCATGCATTTAATGGAACATACCTGGATGAGCTGTAACTATTTCTGTTTTTTACAAATCTGAAAAATAGAGATAGTAACTTCTGCAAGATTTTTTTTTTTTAGTCTCAGATTGTTTCATCAAAAAATATTGTGTTTTTCAGAAATCTAAGTGATAATCACAACCTAGAAAAATTACCTAATGAGGTCTTCCAGGGAGCCAATGGACCCGTTGTTTTGTAAGTAGTTTTTGGATAACATTTTTTCTCATTATTGACTCCTTAGAAAAGGTCAGAGAAGAACATATGAATGCCAGTCTGGATTTCAACATCTTGCAAAACTTGGAGTTCAAGACCAGAGTCTAGCTCTGAATAAAAAAAGGAAGCCATTACTGAAATTTCGGTCTAGAACTTTATTTTCAATTCGTCCTCAAGTTTTTGAGAGTACTGAGGGTGAGAGATTCAGATCCAGGTTCCTCTCCATGGTTTATTAAACTGTGCAAGAGAGGAGTCGTTCTGCTTTGTTTTTTCCTCTAGAAAAAACTGCTTTTGGTTTTCTGTTTGAGCAGAATCAAGACCAGGTGAATGGTTCTTAGTGCTGAAATCTGAATGACTTGCCACTGAAGATCTGCCCCTGCATCTGAGCAGCTTAATTCTGAAGCAAAAGTTCCATCCTACAGGGATGGGGATTGGGACAGGTATGAGATGTGTCCCACAGAGTTACTGCAGGATGTCTGTGGTGAGTGATGAGCTGGGGATCCAGAACTCAGCAGTAGAAAATTCAGCAGTAGGACGCTCATGGATCTCAGCCACCATTACCTCAAGCCACAGTTTGCTGTAGGGTCCAATAATAAATGAGTTTGCACAGCTGCCTGTGTTTCTGAGCACAAGCTACCACCTGCAAGGGCTGCAAGAGGGATGTGGAATTCTTTTTTTGTCTCACGGATTCATCAGAACCTTTCTTTCTTTGCATCTTACCCTGGTTGTCCAGAGAGGTCTAAAAGTCACCCTGAATGAGTGAGAGGGGTCACTGGAACTGTTGGAAGATTTCACACAGATGCTAGAGCTGTTCAAAATCTGAAAAAGAGGGAGAAAAAATGAGTTGAGTCCAGAGCTCTTCTGAAGGCCTCATTTTCCACTGTGTAATGGTCAGTGCACCTCTGATATAAAAAGCTGGGTTTACTGCATTCTACTCCACTTCTATTGTTTCTTCAAAGCATCTTTTTTTTTGGAAAAGACTGACACTGGAGCATCTTTTCATCAGTAATGTCATACATGTTTCTTTGGGAAATCATTGTTTCCTGTAGTGGAAAGTAAATGTATTTTCTTTGCAAGCTATACTTGATACAATCATATTCTGGAGGTTTATCAAATTGATTTGCCTGTAGTTGAGATTCATTTGATAGTTCACCTTCTATCACTGAGTTCTTTGTGTAAAAAGTTTTCTGTTCCATTACCAATACATCCACTATTCTGTGGATGGGAAATTACCTTTTTATCCTGGATGAGATCATGAAAGAAGAGCCTTCTTATTCATCCATCACTGTAGTGTACACCAGGGATGTGCTTTCACTTGTGGAAATGATTGACCCATAATCATATCTTTGCTGGGACAAATCATTTTTTTTGCTGTTGCTGCAATCAAATCCATGTTGCAGACAGCAGTGTTTTAACAGAATGAACATCGAAGTGGTTTAACTCTTGATCTTCCTGAACCAGTGTTATAGAGTCAATTAATGCCAACTTCTGTTTTATAATTCATCATATTAAAGTAATGTGAAAGAAACACAAATAGACAGCACCATAGGCCTTGTAAAGGCTACAGAGTTTCATAAATTAATTCCTCTGTCAGACTGACAGCTCTTGGCTGAATTAGAATCTCTCTTTGGGAAAGACATTAAATTTTGAGCTAAAGGATTTTGGCATTAACAGTAGGCCAGTAAATCAAATAGCTGATAAATCCCACAACTATACATATTCCTTCTATACAGATATACACTCTGCTTCCAGCTTGGAGTTTCATAGCTTCAATTTTCAGCTGCACTATTTCATTTAACTGTCTGGTGCTCCTCTCAGACCTGTAGTGGTCTGCACCAGCCTTTGCTGGTGTCCTTAGTTCTCTGGCTGTGTCCTGACTCGATGCAGGGTGAGGTATGGCTGTGGCCCGTCCCACCTTTGCAGTTTGTCTTCATTGGCATTCCCACACATGGAGGCTGCAGGAGAGCTCCAGTAGATCCCCAGCTCAACAGCTGAGCCCCTGGAGTGCAGACAGAGATCAGTTTAGATACAAGCACTAAGGAAATTGTGCTCCCCCATCCGCCTACCCTGCTCTGATTTCTGCTCCAGGAGCTATTTTTTTTTTGCCATTTCTGTAGGTGCCTTTCAGACCTCATCAGGTGGTCAGTACTTTTGCTAATCCAACAGAGACTCCCAGTGGGAAAGGGAAGTGATTGGAAGAGAAGGTAGATTCATTTTGTTGTTCCTGCACTGGCTGCTGTCAATGTTGATGTCCCACAGCCAAGCAAATATAACACAAGAACACATATTTCAGTTGCTGATGCCTTCTGGTTTGATTTC
This sequence comes from Buphagus erythrorhynchus, assembly GCA_013400855.1. Lineage (NCBI taxonomy): Eukaryota > Metazoa > Chordata > Aves > Passeriformes > Sturnidae > Buphagus > Buphagus erythrorhynchus. The sequence continues at coordinate 17,454 of VZTT01002603.1, forward strand.
CTACTGCCACTTTATAATCTTGTTCATCAGACTTATTTAATTTATCAAGCCTCTAACTAGAGAACAGCATCCCAAAGAACCTCTGTGCTGAGGTGTGGCAGGGTGTAACTCAGTGGATTAATTTACTAAACCACCTGCACAATGCCTGTGCTTGCTTTTTGGGGCTTGTCATATCATATCACCATAGCTATGGTGTATCCATAGCTATCCCTCACAGACATATTGAATAAAACCCCACAGGAAAGTGCAAGGCACTTTCCCTAACTCACTGCTGTTCATGTTTGACAATTTGCATTAAAAGAAAATTTCTTAAGTAAGAAGAAAAAATTTTTGTGGAAAAAATATTTAATATCTTTGAAACTATTTAGAAATCATGAAAGATTCAGTGAACTTTTAGATATTTTTAAGTGCTATTCCTATTCATATTTGCTTATTTCCACACAGTGTAAAACCAGTTTGGATGCAGTAATGCTTTTTAGCTAACAAGCCAAAGAAAACATTTTCTGTGCTCTTGTTCAGAACTGTGAAGTTACACATTCTCTTAATGATGCCATGAGTGATGCTGCCTGTGGATTTAAGCAGAAATCTGCTGTTTATTTTTTGACTCATGAGCGTATACTCTGGATGACAGTTTTCATTAGGCAGAGCACTGAGGGCAGTAGTCAGCACAAGTGAAAATTGAGGCTGCTCATTGCAACCTAATTACCTCTTCAAGAGTCCAAGGTAGAAATCGATAGCCTAAAAATTTCTCATCCCCTGCCAGGTTTAGCTCCTGTAGAAACAGGCCCAGGACCTCAGGACCTCTTCTGTCAGAGGTGTGGCTTCTCTCAGCCTGCCTTGCAGAGTTCATAACACTTTGGAATACACCAGTATGTCTTCCAGTAAAAGTCACAGTCCCCAGTTGGGGCAGCAGAGTGGAGTTTATGTTTGCTCCTCTACTGCCACAGCCCATTGTCCAGTTGTTGAAGGTGGCACATTCCTTCAGAGCCTGGATGTAAAGCCTTAATTGTGGGCACAGCAGGGACACAAAGATCATCTTTTCCAATTTTACAAGCTTTATCATTTGCCTATGAACTTCTTAGGCTTGGCTGGTGCTCAAGCAGAGCCCTTTCCTGGTATTAATTTTTCTTTCTAGACCAGAGAACAGAGGTGCAAATGTGTGTGAGGTACATAGCAACTGTCTGAACTTTATTACATGCTGCTAAAACCTGGTCTCTGCCTCACAAGGCACCACTCTCCTGTATTAATGTGATAATAAAAACAATCTGTGCATGTTGGGTGATAGAGATCAAATAACACGTCCTGACATCACACTGTCAAAGATGAATTGGAAACTGTACCTTCAAGAGGACATGGAGAAAACTGCAAATATTGCCAGTCCAATTCCTTCATTAGGGAGAAATCTTTTCTTTTCTTGGAGAATAAAGAGCAGAACAGCCTCAGCAAACACTGCATCCTGGATCACTCTCAGGCTGTGAGAGCACAGGGCTTAAATAAGGAAGGATGATTTTGTGCAGTTCACTTTTACTTTTGCACTTCAGAGAAAGGAGTTATCTCAGGCTGTCATGATCTGAGGGACACAGTTTGTGTCCCAGTAAGGGAAATGTGGAGATGTTTTGCCCCAGCTGTTACAGTCTGGAGCCATGGGAATGGATTCCCAAGTATCTCAGCCTGGAGATGGAGCACCCTTGGTCCTTCATCGCTTTCTTCACTTGCATGGCACAAGTCAAGATTAAGTGTTTGCAGAAAATGTTTCCTTTTAAAAGCTCCTCTAATGCTCTCTTTAGTACCTTCATGGCTGCTGATTCCATTGCTGCCTCTGATAGCCTGTCTCACAGTAATTGCCTTGCACATGAACATGTCTCTCCTAACCTCCTGCAATCCTGCCCCTTTCTTTGCTTCAGTCTGTGCTACATTTGTTTTCTAAACCTCTGAGAAGGTTTTGTTGGGATTTTTTTGTTACTAATAGCCTGAACAATGCCACCCCTGTCTCTCTTTAATCTGTTTTTCTTCCTAATGAGTACAAAATCTGATATCCCCAACCTGTCCTCACATCTGTACCCACATGTGAGCTTCTCTCTTTGTGTTTTATTGCCTTTTCCACAGCAGCCTTCCCATGATGTGATGTTCATATAACAAACTTACATTGTGATTTCCTCAGCCTTTCTTTTTGTCCTTTAACAGTATTTTGGGATGATTGCTGCAGTTACTGGGTATTTATTAAACCCAGCATCATATGGCACTTATAGTTTATATGCCTGCTAATTTTTATCCAGAACATTATTGGTATTTTTTTCCTTTTGTTCTCACAGACTAACATCACTTGATTGTTGTTTACAATGGATATTAGCTCAGTTTGCGGGAGGAACACTCAATTTAGCACTGGATCATCTTTTCAGTGTAGATTTCCAGCTGATCTGTTTCCAGTCACTACTCTGAGAATGAGTAGGACAGTCTAAAACACATATCCATTGTTGAGCAGAAGTAAATTTGCTTTTTACCAAGATTTTCATATGTTTTCTTAAAGGGATATTTCCAGCACGAAAATCAGTTTCCTGCCAAGTCATGGATTAGAACTCATTAAGAAGCTAAGAGCAAGGTCTACATACAATTTAAAAAAGCTTCCTGACTTAAGCAAATTTAGATCTTTGATTGAGGCAAACTTCACCTATCCTAGCCATTGCTGTGCATTTACAAACTGGAAAAGACAAAAGTAAGTGATTTAATTTGTTTTTCTTTTTGGTGCTTTTCAGCATTTGATAGTGAATTAAATAAAATTCCTCAAAATGTGGATAGAAAAGGTCTCTTCAGTGCAGGTAGGTAAATGGATGGAAACAAATGAGTACACAATACCTACAGGTTTATGCATGCTACACAGTGCCCTGCCTCTCCATTGCAGGGAATTATTAAATTTTGATAGCATCAGCACTTTCCCCAGACACAACTTTGCCCTCACTTGTCATAAATCCGTCTTTCACTGGGACCAGCCTGAAGCCACGCTGAAGACATTAAGCAGAAAACATTTGATAACTTTTTCAGAAGGTAACAAGAGGGAAGGCTGTGTTTGCAGAGAAGCTGGTCAACATTTGTTCATCAGTCCAGGAGGGCAACAGGACCACTGAGTGATCCTAAACTCTTCTTTCAGAAAGCCCCATTGATGTTGGAGCACTGTCCAGCCAAGCATCACAGATACATTATTTGTTGAGTCCATATTCACAGCATTTCTGAGCAGATCCATTTCACACAAATCAGCAGAGCAAGGTGGGAGGCTAAAGTGTCTTTTTAGACTCCAAAGGTAATTTTTAATGCAATTTTTAATTTTCCATTAGCAAGTTGCAGTGAGACTTTAGGTATCAGTGATTCTCATGAAGTATTTTCACCTCAGTCATACAGTCTTGAAATGTTCACATTTAGTGGTTAATGAATCTCCTGAATCAGTGCCACTGGAAACCATGAGGAACTGGTACCTTCAAAAACCCTTGTTACTGTTTGAAATTCTTCCTTTAGTGGACGTCCTGAAAGACTTGGACTTTGCCATGGCAGAAAAAAAATTATGAATCATTGTTACAATTCAAGACATCATCTTCAGAAGTGACATAAAACTTCAAAGAAAAGTAAAACCATGCAGAGAAAGCATAAACTGTTAGTTACTTCTTTTTTAATACCCTTCATAACCATTTATTTTACTTTTAGTGTTGTATTGTCACCAGTCAAGGGAAGATAACTGAGTTTGCTGATAGCTAATAAATATCATCTACATGTGTTTACAAAACTGTGTAAAGAGTTTTGTAAAAAAAAAAAGTGTGATGGTGGAGACTGTAGTGATAACAGAAGTGTCTGACAGAATCCATCCCCTGTCACCCATTTTTGATCCCAAATGCTAAGTTTCCACTAGAACAGTTGATCAGCAGGCGACGTTTTCACACACTTTTACACAGACACAGTGCCTGGTGGCTTCTAAGCAGAAATGGGTCCAGTCCTTCCAGAACTGGTGGCAAAGTGCTATTTTCCAATGAGTCCAGTGAAAACATGTTTAGTTCTGGATCTGCAAAGGAGCACTGATATCACTGTGATTCATATTTTTGAAGGTACTTGGCTTCTGGGCTGCTGGGGCCTAATCAGGACCCGAATCCCAAAATCCACCTCTTAAGTTAGGAACTGAACTTTTCAAAAACAAAGTGAGAGTTGCTAGTGAAGGAAAGCTACAGGAGGAAATAGTCCTGACCTTGTGGTAAGCTCTCAGTATCTAGTCCCCTCCCTTGGAAGCTTTGAAAAACTTCGGTGCCACACACTCGCTACACAGAATTGAAGTCCACAGCACTCACTTCCCCCTTAGTACAGCCCCACTTTTGGAAGCCTTTCTCTGGCTAGCAAGAATGCAAGGAGAACATAATACAGTCCTTTCCATAGCCTAGGTAAGTGTAATTTTGCAAAGAAATGCCAAAAAATCTGTGAAGAGCTCACATAACCCCATTGTGGATGTTCCAGACTGGGCTGGAGCACCATGCCATGGTGGGGCTGCTTCTGGAGCAAGTCTGGTCACAACTGTACCACCCTGGTCAACAGAACAAAATTGAACATATTTATCCATATCTTTAATAGTTACCAGATGTATTTTCTACCAAACATTAAGCATAAATGCAAAATTATGAGAACCTGTTATTTAGATGAACCCTTCCTGTCAGCTTCTTTTTAACATAATTCAAAATTGCCATTTCTTTCATACAGTCATGTCTCTTGTATTGAAATTGGTGTGAAACTGAGATCCTCTCTCCAAATTAAAGAGAGAAAGTGGATGCATGTGTTTGGTTTGAAGACTGAAAGTATCACCATACACTTCAGCAGAGATTAGTCACACATACAGTAGCTACACCCTCTTTCATTTCAAAGCAGTTTTCGTGACAGCTGGCACAAGCTGCGTGTGCACTGAAGGCTGGTCAGGCTGTTTAAAAGTTATTAATAGTTTGCACAGTGCTTGATCACACAGTGTGTAATATTCCTTTGGTAAGAGCTGTGCTTGGCTCAGAGCAGCAGGCATTGCTTGTTGTGGTGGGAGCCCCAGTGTGACCTGGCTTGTCATGCACCTTCACAGGAGATGGTCATTCCTTGTGGCCATTTGGCTCTCAAAATACTTCCAGGTAGTCCAGGGAGTATAAAAAGGATGCCTCATCACCCCCAGAAGTGCATTTCTAAGGATCACAGCAGCAGTTCACATGGGAACTCTAGGAAGGAATTAAGACAGTGATGTGCAGCCCCTTTCTGGCTGCCCGTTTATGTTTGATTTCCCCTTTTTGAGACTTTTTCAGCACTCAAAACCCTAGATAAAATAAGTTACCACAGTGGATCATACTCAATCACCTCTCCAAAAACTGTTTGCAGCAGCGAACAGGTGCTGTTGTGATAATGGAAAGCTTAAACCTTTTACAGCAACAGTGCTTTCTAAGTTTTGGAGGATGCCACATGCCACATGCCACAAAACTGGCATGGCTCTGCCAGTCTGAGACACACATTAAAACATAAGACAGTTTTGATCCTTTTTCTCATTCCAATAAAGATTAAATGCTAAATATTAATCTGTAGTTTGAATATTGTGGAGCTGGCCTAAGAGAAGGTAAGCTGCATTTTTGAGACAAGTCTAGTACAGTATGTTGAACTGCCCTCACGTTTTTCTGTGACTGGAAAATAATATCCTTGAAGTGTGGATAGGGCAGAGGCCAGATGTTAAAACCCTCAACTTGACATAGACTGTTATGAACTTCAGCAAGATTTTGGCTTTCTTTGACATAAAGATCACCTTCTGCCCAAAAGAATGGCATTGATATGACTCTTTCCTACACTTGATCATTGTTCTTTGAAGGAGCTGTCTCTTGAAATCCTACTTTTTCAAAAAATGTGGCAGCATCAGTAATGGTGTTTGGGCCTCGTCTCACAAGAACACACTATCAGTTCCTCACAACTCACTTAATGGCACTTTTTGGTGAGGATGATTGGTTTGAGATAGGACTTATTTCAGAACACAGGTCAAGACTATTTACTCTGCTGAGCATGTTTCTCAGCACACAAGATGCTGCTGCCACCAGATCCAGATGAGGCACATAAAGCAGCAACTTAAATAACAATTTGTATGAAGGTAGTAATTATTGTTTATTTTTGTCAGAGCACTCTGCCAATTTCAACTTAGTTCTCTAAGTTGCCCTTTCTCCAGTTTATTTTTCTAGTTTACCTGAGCAAAATAATGTTAAACAGTAAGAAAAGTTTACAAAGAGAAGGAATAAATTAACTGCATTACGACACTCACGGTCTCAAGAGGAAGCAAGGTCCTGCACATTCCTTGGCAAATAATGTTTTAACTTGTTGCTCTGAGTGCACTGCACAGCCCAAAGGGTGAGAAACACCAGGCAAAGATATGACAAGGAGTCAGTATCAGAGGATGGCTCTTCCTTCCCTTGGAAGTTTCATCTTACCTGCTCCCAATACAGGGAGCCAGCAGGACACTCCTTGTTACCCTTCCTTGGAGCAAACACCTTATTCCCTGAGACCCTGGTTTTATTTGGACACTGGCTGTAAAAATAAAGCAAGAATTAATGAATTGTAATAATCAGGAATATTTAGTTCTCCTAATGTAGCACTCTTGCTATTTAGGTCCAAGCAGTGCCTCTGAAATTTTAGAAAAAGTTTATTTTTACCTCATACTGAGAAATGATTGGCTACAAACATTTCCCTCAGTTCATTTTCAGAGAACCACAAATTACTGTAGCTTTCAGTGCCCCCAAGTGCCTGTTGCACTAAAACATGAGGGACTTTTTCTCCTGTTATTGCTCCTTGGAAGCCTATATTTCCTTTCAGCCAGAGAACTGTTGATATATTGATCAATACTCTGGACCCTTCACTCATCCTTATGCGAGTAGAACACAGGAGAGCAAAATGTAATGCCTTCTTATTGCTACTGTGACCTTCCTAGTGCATATTTGACCTCACAGAAAATCAGTTTTCTGACTCAGCTGACAGGCAAGATAAAAAATATTGATAATAGTAGAGGATGTTCAGAATCTCATAGGAAACGTTCCTCACCTTCTGGTGCTGGACCTTCATTAGTTTTCCTTTCTTGCAGACCCTCTAAACTCAATTTTCCAAAGATGTAGTGAGTGCAGAAAGTCAAAGGGTAGAATTAGGTTACAAAGAATTGTCCCTTTTAGGCTGCTACCAGTTGTTCAAAATTTTAACTTTACTTGCCCAGAGTGCTCTGTACAACTGTACTCTGAGTCAGGGTGGAAGATAAGCTGGGGTCCTGTCTTACAAATTACACACCTAAACAGCAGTCTGGGTTGTAGCTAAATGTATGCAGACCTGAACTGCATTGGTTTTACAACAAAATGTCAACTGTTTTATTCTGTAACTCAGATTAGGTCTGCATCCAAAACTGTGAATGCAAGTTCATGGGACAGCCAAAGTCTAAGGCAGCCAAAGAGCTGTTGTAAAAACTCACCATATATGTCATGTTTATACTTCATATTTCTTGATAATTACAATCTTATTGGAGCTGATCATCTTTCTATAATCTCAGCCAAAATATTTGTTTCTTCTGTAGGTCTAGGCATGGAGAAGGACCACAGAGTTAATACTCTGCAAAATAAAGCCAAACACAAAACTATAAAAAATGTTAGTATTTACCTGTGTTGCTAAAAATTCTTAAAAAGTTTAAAAAATACTTTCTCACAGAAACAAAAGCAACTACTGTTTCCATTAAAACATTCAATTTGGTTTGGTTTGGTTTGGTTTGGTTTGGTTTGGTTTGGTTTGGTTTGGTTTGGTTTTGCTTCACTTCACTTGATTTCTAATGGACTTCTTTTAAAAAACAGTTTTTAAGCAAAATGGTCTCCTGTGCCTTGTGTTTCTGTTGGCATCTGTCGTCTAGAGATTATTTGGAATCCTGCATGTATTTATTTGTGCTATTTACTTGTGTTACTGGCTAGTCACTAATACGATATGAGGTACTAAAAATGAGCAGCACAAAATGGAGTTATGTGCCCTGACAGAGTTACAAGACGATGGTGGCAAAACCTTTAGGAGAAAGGGAATTTGAGAATAACTCTAGGAGACAGTAGCATTATTGTGGTTATACGAACTCCTTATGAGCCCAGCTGACTTGACTCATTCCTCAAAGCTCAGTCTTACATTGGTGTTCATTGTCATGCATTTCCCCCATGCACAAATCAGCTTGTCAGTGACAGCTTAGGTGAGAAATTTGTTTCAAATGAGGGAGGCTTCTTACAGAGCGTGCTATCCAGGTGGATAACTGTATTGTGAGTGTTAGGCAAGCATTAGGTTTTCCTTTACCATTAAGTTTATGATGTTTCCAAGTAATTTACATGTTTTTGTAATATTTTATAAATAGGGACCAGCCGCACTATTAATTTCAGGCTCCAGGGTAATCTATATAATCAGCTAACCAGTAAAACTGAGCTGTTATTGGAAACTGGATGATTTTGTGTTTGTTTTTTGCTTCATACTGTGTCCTTTAGCTTCCAACTCTACTCTTTTTACAATTTCAGAACAGAATTACATCCCATATGTAGCATATCTCAGATGAAGCAAGACCTGGAGGAGAAGCCTGGCAAAATACTACGGAGAAGGTCTGCAGCTGAAGATGATATTTCCAACTATGGCATAGGATTTGACCCAGCAGAGAATGAATTTGACTATGGTTTATGCAATGAAGTAGTTAATGTAGTCTGCTCTCCTAAACCTGATGCTTTCAACCCATGTGAAGATATCATGGGATACAACATTCTGAGAGTCCTGATATGGTTCATCAGCATTTTAGCTATTGCTGGGAACACTGTTGTCCTCATTATTTTAATAAGCAGTCAATACAAACTCACTGTTCCTCGCTTTCTAATGTGCAATCTTGCCTTTGCAGACCTCTGCATAGGGATCTACCTGCTGTTTATTGCCTCTGTAGACATGCAGACCAAAAGCCAGTACTACAACTACGCCATAGACTGGCAGACTGGGGCAGGGTGCAATGCTGCAGGATTTTTCACGGTGTTTGCCAGTGAGCTCTCAGTGTACACGCTGACAGTGATCACCCTGGAGCGCTGGCACACCATCACCTATGCCATGCAGCTGGACCGCAAGGTGCGGCTGCGCCATGCCGTGATCATCATGATTTTTGGCTGGGTGTTTGCCTTCACAGTAGCACTCCTTCCCATATTTGGGGTCAGCAGCTACATGAAGGTCAGCATTTGTCTTCCCATGGACATAGAAACACCGTTTGCCCAGGCTTACGTTATCTTTCTGTTGGTGCTGAATGTACTGGCGTTTGTCGTTATTTGCGTCTGCTACACCTGCATCTACTTCACTGTGCGAAACCCCAACGTCATCTCTTCCAACAGCGACACCAAGATTGCCAAGCGCATGGCCATACTGATCTTCACCGACTTCCTCTGCATGGCACCAATATCTTTCTTTGCCATATCAGCCTCACTCAAGGTTCCTCTCATCACAGTGTCCAATTCCAAGATCCTCCTGGTTTTGTTTTACCCCATCAACTCCTGCGCTAACCCTTTCCTCTACGCCATTTTCACGAAGACTTTCCGCAGGGATTTCTTCATTCTCTTGAGCAAGTTTGGTTGCTGTGAAATGCAAGCCCAGATTTACAGAACAGAGATCTCCTCATCTGCTCATACTTTCCACACAAGAAATGGCCATTGCCCTCCTGCGTCAAAAAACAATGAGGGTGCTATTTATTCTTTGGTTCCCCTGAATCACTTGAACTGAAACGCTTGCATAAATCTGTGTCTGAGGCAGTGTGCTAATCACTTGCAAGTATGTGAATTTGAATAATGATTTCAGCATAATATGCAAACTTATGTTTTATGAGAAAAAAAAAATTTCTGCTTTCCTGTTTTGTTCAATGAACAACCATCAGAGATGACAGACATACCCTTTTCATCAGTTCTTGAAGAACAAAGGGCCAAAGTGTTCATGTAGAACTGTCTCAAGAAATAAATGAGATCATAAACTGGTATCTCCCACCATGCAGGCAGAGATTCCCTTCATTCTAGGGACATGTTAGTTGCTTATTGAGAATTAAGTAGTGGTTATATACAGTTTCAAAAAATATGTAGAATTAATTTTTTTTCCTGTGAATTGTGTTATAACAATACAGATAATTAGATTATTTTCATTTATGATCTCTCCGGGGGTTACAGGAGACAGAAGGCCAATTTAAGCCCTCCTCCAGCAAAGGCTTGCTCAAAATGAGAATATCTCGTGATGTTTCCATTTCTCTTGAGCACAGCAGGGAGGCAGGAGGCATCTCCAGCTATGCTGGATCTTTGCTGTTCCACACTGTGTGGACCTACCTTACTCTGCACAGGTGGTATTTGTGTTAATTCAGATTGGCAGGCTCAGAGAGACCTGTTTTGTCTGAGTTTGTATCAAAGAGCTGGTTTGGTATAGGGTTTGTTTTCAAGGTAAGAAAGAGCAAGAATGAGGGCAAGAGAAACCCTTCATAATAAAAAGGGTGTTCTTTAAAGTTGTCTTCACAAAGTTGAATTCATTTGTGTGTCTGGGAGCCTGGGATATGCCAGCATGGGCCAATGGGCTGCTCCATCAAGACATGGGAGGCAGGTTTGCCATACAACAGCATTTGTGTATTATACTGCCTGGGCTGCACAAAGAACAACGGATCTGGATGTGGCTTTTAAATCCCTGCACAAAAGTTCATGTGAAAACATAAATTTTTGTATAATCATTTTAGGATTTCTCCTTCCCTTTAAAAAATAAATAAATAAATCCTTGGCACACACATTATCACGTGCTGGTCCAGATTGAAACACCTGAAATAAATCATAAGCTGCATATGTTGAAATAACAACCAAAA